>JBBDGP010005977.1:0-27612 GCA_037952835.1 Lithobates septentrionalis | reverse complement strand
GGTCAGGGACTTTTTTCATGCAAAATGCAGCGTTTTTGCATGTAATAGAAATCAATGGACCAGCATCAAAAACGCAAGTGCAGCGTTTTTGCAGCGTTTTTTTTTTGTTTTTGTTTTTTTTTTTAAGACTGTATACAGTCTAAAAAAAAATTAAAAAAAAAAAAACAAACAAAAAACGGAAAACGCGGCAAAAACGCTGCTCAAAAACATGGCAAGCATCACAAAAAAACTCCAAAAAACGCTCAAAAGCAACATGCATAGATGTGAATCGAGCCTTAGACAGGTATCTGCTCCCCCCCTCCCCCCTGAAAGGTGCCAAATGTCACACCGGAGGGGGGAGGATTCCGAATAGCGGAAGTTCCATTTTTGGGTGGAACTCCGCTTTAAAATCAAATTTTTTTTAATAAAATGCTTTTGGAGTAAAAATCTAAAAAGATAGTTTTCTATTTAAGATGCATTATTAAATTTAGTTTATTCAGCATGAAAACGGAGCTTAGTTATGTAGCGCGAGGCTGTATATTCTGCGATATTTACATTTTTGGTAAACTCGTTCAATGAATCCAAGGCGAGATAACATGCACTGCATTGATGCATTCACACAATTTCACAGTAACCATCAGATAAAACAAAGTTCAGGAATATTCCTTCATCCCATTGTTTTGCAAATTTATGTACACTACAAACTGTATGATTGAATCAGTTCTGATATCGCTGTCTTACTAACCTGACAGCATATTATTCTAAATAGGAAACAGTTACAAACAGTAAGCGAGACTGAAAAAAAATAAAAATAAAAAACACCTATGTGTGTGATTATGTGTCAGTATTACATTGTATATCCCTGTATGTTGTGGTCATTCAGGTTCTTATCTAATAGTTTCTTGAAGCTATCAATGCTCCCCGCTGAGACCACTGCCTGTGGAAGGGAATTCCACATCCTTGCCGCTCTTACAGTAAAGAACCCTCTACGTAGTTTAAGGTTTTTACTGAGTGGCCACGTGTCTTGTTAAACTCTCTTCCGCGGAAAAGTTTTATCCCTATTGTGGGGTCACCAGTACGATATTTGTATATTGAAATCATATCCCCTCTCAAGCGTCTCTTCTCCAGAGAGAATAAGTTCAGAGCTCACAATCTTTCCTCATAACTGATATCCTCCAGACCCTTTATTAGCTTTCTTGCCCTTCTGTGTACTCGCTCCATTTCCAGTACATCCTTCCTGAGGACTGGTGCCAAACCTTCATTTGGTTTACAAATACCATATTTAATCGGCGTAGAACACGCATCCCCCCCCCCCCCCTGGAAATCATATGTGTGTGTGTGTTATAGGCCGATTCCTGCCATCTCTGAGTGGAAGGAGGGGCGGGCACCACCAGATTACACAGAGCGGCGATCTCCTGTGTACCCGGCGATCAGTCACGCAAAGCCCCGCCTCCTGGCCCAGGATTGGACCACTGTTCTGTCTATCACAGGAGCTGGGCTGTGTGTAGCACTGATCGCCGGGTTCATTTAAAAGGATGAGGCTGCTGATGGGCACTGTGCAAGCTGCATTAGTGGGCAACGAAGGGGCTGCGCTAGTGGGCAACGAAGGGGCTGCGCTAGTGGGCAACGAAGGGGCTGCGCTAGTGGGCAACGAAGGGGCTGCGCTAGTGGGCAACGAAGGGGCTGCGCTAGTGGGCAACGAAGGGGCTGCGCTAGTGGGCAACGAAGGGGCTGCGCTAGTGGGCAACGAAGGGGCTGCGCTAGTGGGCAACGAAGGGGCTGCGCTAGTGGGCAACGAAGGGGCTGCATTAGTGGGCAACGAAGGGGCTGTATTAGTGGGCAATGGAGAGGCTGCATTAGTGGGCAATGGAGAGGCTGCTGGTGGGCACTGTGTTCCTTATTTTGCTTCAAATTTCTTTTTTTAAAACGTTTTTTTCCTGAAACTTCCCTCTTAAAAATGAAGGTGCGTGTCATACACCGATAAATGTGGTATTAAATATTCTAACTATCAGCAAGAATAAGTCCTTACATTTAAAGAGCACCTGTCATTTTAGATCCATCATGGCAGCGCCTGTTAGCGGGAATCCCCTCACCTGCTGCTGCCACATCCCTCACCGCCGCATCACCAGCCGTTCCATTAAAGTGAATGGGACTGTCGGTGAGTCAACAGCGGGTTCAGAGGAGGAGCCAACAGCGGGTTCAGAGGAGGAGCCAACAGCGGGTTCAGAGGAGGAGCCAACAGCGGGTTCAGAGGAGGAGCCAACAGCGGGTTCAGAGGAGGAGCCAACAGCGGGTTCAGAGGAGGAGCCAACAGCGGGTTCAGAGGAGGAGCCAACAGCGGGTTCAGAGGAGGAGCCAACAGCGGGTTCAGAGGAGGAGCCAACAGCGGGTTCAGAGGAGGAGCCAACAGCGGGTTCAGAGGAGGAGCCAACAGCGGGTTCAGAGGAGGAGCCAACAGCGGGTTCAGAGGAGGAGCCAACAGCGGGTTCAGAGGAGGAGCCAACAGCGGGTTCAGAGGAGGAGCCAACAGCGGGTTCAGAGGAGGAGCCAACAGCGGGTTCAGAGGAGGAGCCAACAGCGGGTTCAGAGGAGGAGCCAACAGCGGGTTCAGAGGAGGAGCCAACAGCGGGGTCAGAGGAGGAGCCAACAGCGGGGTCAGAGGAGGAGCCAACAGCGGGGTCAGAGGAGGAGCCAACAGCGGGGTCAGAGGAGGAGCCAACAGCGGGGTCAGAGGAGGAGCCAACAGCGGGGTCAGAGGAGGAGCCAACAGCGGGGTCAGAGGAGGAGCCAACAGCGGGGTCAGAGGAGGAGCCAACAGCGGGTCAGAGATGACAGTTGCTTTTTAAAAATATTTGTACAAAAAAAAAGAAAAAAAAATTATATTACACACACACGCACACATAACACACTTTTTTTTATTTGGTGAGTAACCCTCTGCTGATCACCACCTCACTGAACAAAAACCATTGAAGTTGCACCATCCGCCATCACCGAGGGGTTAATCCGCCATCACCGAGGGGTTAATCCGCCATCACCGAGGGGTTAATCCGCCACTACAAACCTCCAGACATGCCATGTGTGGCTCAGACTGACCCTCCCCCGGTGACGGGTTACTTCCTCTCTATCACATGCTGATCACAGCTCAATGTGAAACCACAGAGACGTCACAGAACATCTCCGAGTACAAACACCGCCCACACATCATCATAATAGTGTGTGTGACTGCGGGGGAGGGGGGCATTGGAGTGTAAGCTCCTCCGGTGCAGAGACCGATATCAATAGGACCATATTTTCTGTGCAATGCTATGGTATATGTCAGAGCTATAGAACGTATAATATAGTGTGTAACTGAGGTGGGACATTAGAGTGTAAGCTCCTCTGGTGGAGAGATTGATGTGACTGGCTCAGTGTGGTCTGTACAGCACTGCGGTATATGTCAGAGCTATATAAATGTATCATAATAGTGTGTGACTGAGGCTCGGACATTAGAGTGTAAGCTCCTCTGGTACAGAGAGGAATGTGCCTGGCTCATTGCTCTCTTTACTGCACTGTGGTATATGTTAGAGCTATTTAGATGTGCAATAGTGTGCGGCTGTGGTTCAGGGATTAGAGTGTAAGCTCCTCTGGCACAGAGCGCTGTAAGACCAGTTGCCCGGCTTCTTCAGCATTGGTTCCCCCTCCTCCTATAGGAAGGAACGGCCATGATTGGTGTAAAGGTAATACAGGCCCCTCCCATCACACACAGTACTCACGTGTCGCCCTCCTCTGACAGGTAGGTGAAGCTGTTGATGTGCCTGCTCTCCAGGCTCCCGGTGACCCCTCTAGGGGGAAGGCTGGCAGTCTGTGAGTCGGGCTCTGTGCCGGTGAAGGGCGTGTCCTCTGTAAAGGGCACAGTGCCAGTCTGTGGTGCCCTCTCTGCCACCACGATATCCGTTTTCCCAATCAGCAGAGTCTGTGGGGAGGGTTCTGTGCTCTCAGAGTGTCCAGTAGGGGGCAGGCTGTCTATGATGGAGGCGGATCCATAGGAGGAGTCTATACGCTCGGCGTCCTGAGCCTCGGCCTGCTGCTCCTTGGAGGGGTGGGGGAGGGAGGAGTCCAGATTGGAGGTTCCGGGATATCGAGGGAGACCCTCATCCTGCAGGGACTGCAGAGAATCCGCCAGACCTGAGTCAAAGCGCACCTCTTCTGGGTGGAGCCCCAGCGTCTTCCCCTCCCAGTCCTCCGACATCGTCCAATCACAGGAGAGCGCCACCTAGAGGGGGGGGAAGGGAAAGAGAGATCATAGAGATGTATACTACATCAGAGGGACGCACACCCCGATCCCACCCTACATCAGAGGGACGCACACCCCGATCTCCCCCTACATCAGAGGGGCGCACACCCCGATCCCACCCTACATCAGAGGGGCGAACACCCCGATCTCCCCCTACATCAGAGGGGCGCACACCCCGATCTCACCCTACATCAGGGGGACGCACACACCGATCTCCCCCTACATCAGAGGGGCGCACACACACACCCCGATCTCCCCCTACATCAGGGGGACGCGCACACCCCGATCTCCCCCTACATCAGAGGGGCGAACACCCCGATCTCCCCCTACATCAGAGGGACGCACACCCGATCTCACCCTACATCAGGGGGACGCACACACCGATCTCCCCCTACATCAGAGGGGCGCACACACACACCCCGATCTCCCCCTACATCAGAGGGGCGCACACCCCGATCTCCCCCTACATCAGAGGGGCGCACACACCCCGATCCCACCCTACATCAGAGGGACGCACACCCCGATCTCCCCCTACATCAGAGGGGCGCACACCCCGATCTCCCCCTACATCAGAGGGGCGCACACCCCGATCTCACCCTACATCAGGGGGATGCACACACCCAGATCTCCCCCTACATCAGAGGGGCGCACACACCCTGATCTCACCCTACATCAGGGGGACGCACACCCCGATCTCACCCTACATCAGGGGGACGCACACACCCCGATCTCACCCTACATCAGAGGGGCGCACACACACACCGATCTCACCCTACATCAGAGGGGCGCACACACCCCGATCTCACCCTACATCAGAGGGGCGCACACACCCCGATCTCACCCTACATCAGGGGGACGCACACACCCCAATCTCACCCTACATCAGAGGGGCGCACACCCCCCGATCTCCCCCTACATCAGAGGAGCGCACACACCCCGATCTCCCCCTACATCAGAGGAGCGCACACACCCCGATCTCCCCCTACATCAGAGGAGCGCACACACACCCCGATCTCACCCTACATCAGAGGGGCGCACACACACCCCCCGATCTCCCCCTACATCAGAGGAGCGCACACACCCCGATCTCCCCCTACATCAGAGGAGCGCACACACCCCGATCTCCCCCTACATCAGAGGAGCGCACACACCCCGATCTCCCCCTACATCAGAGGAGCGCACACACCCCGATCTCACCCTACATCAGAGGGGCGCACACACACCCCCCGATCTCCCCCTACATCAGAGGAGCGCACACACCCCGATCTCCCCCTACATCAGAGGAGTGCACACACCCCGATCTCACCCTACATCAGAGGAGCGCACACACCCCGATCTCACCCTACATCAGAGGGGCGCACACACACCCCCCGATCTCCCCCTACATCAGAGGAGCGCACACACCCCGATCTCCCCCTACATCAGAGGAGCGCACACACCCCGATCTCCCCCTACATCAGAGGAGTGCACACACCCCGATCTCCCCCTACATCAGAGGAGTGCACACACCCCGATCTCACCCTACATCAGAGGGGCGCACACACACCCCCCGATCTCCCCCTACATCAGAGGAGCGCACACACCCCGATCTCCCCCTACATCAGAGGGGCGCACACACCCCGATCTCCCCCTACATCAGAGGGGCGCACACACCCCGATCTCCCCCTACATCAGAGGAGCGCACACACCCCGATCTCCCCCTACATCAGAGGAGCGCACACACACACCTTGTTCGTGGTATGTGGGGGGCTTTTTTCCACATCCGCGGGAGCTGCGATGCACCTCGTGGGTCCCCCCCTTTCTCCCCGCACAGTTGTGTCTTGAGGATCGGGCGGATGCCCCTTCGTGCATCGGCGCCACGGTCCTCACGTCCAGCGCTTGACGCCGGTGATGACGTCATCACGCTGCCGCTGAGAGCACCATCTGCGTGATGCATGTGGGGACGTCTCGGCGCCAATCACCGAGCGCTCCGGCTCGGGTGCGGACGCTGTTTCTCGCCCCTCCCATGTTCACGCACGTGGCGTTGGCGGCGTACATACCCCACACCTTCAGTCGGAGCCGGCCATTCACTTCCACTGGTCTCCGCCTGGGGTTCCTGCACGCCAGCCACTCCAACGCTTGGCGCTGCATGGCATGCGACTTGGGTAAGTGTCCCTGGAGTTAGGTCCACTCCTGTTTGCCCCCAATGCCATACACGGTTGTGTTCACATATAATTTTACCCGCACTCCTAGGCTTTGTTTGCATCACTGAGTTCAGTTTTTCACAGCATCATTCACTCTACTTTTTACACCCACACCCCTTTTCACTCACTCATCACAACCCTTTTTTACCACCTTCAATACACGTGGACATATGGGGTGTATTTATATACAACCCACTTCACTCCACACACAGTTCATTTGTTTTTTTCACATTAATTTACTTCATATACCTTCCATCTCACAGTACAAATTTTTCATTTGCTCCCAAACATTTTCCATTTCAGAATGACATGTCAGCACTCCAGCACATGGAAACCCTCACAGGCACTCCTACATCTTCCCAAGTCAGTGGTGCATTTATACGCCGCCTCAGCTCCCGTGGTGTGGTCCATGTCCTCGATTTGCCATGTCTCGCTCGCCCCATGCTGCACTTACTACCGGGGTTGGTGAGTGTACTGGGTTAAATCTTTCAAATTCAATCAATAGTTTTCATTTTCAAACTAAGTGTGGTTTACCCCATTACTATATTTACAGGGATCTGTCGCATCCGCTCCTGACGAGTGGAAACGAATCCACGAAACGCGTAGAGCTATATGATGCTACAGACACATTCATTATGGCCCATGATGTTACCTTTGCGAACCTAACCATTTTAGATATCTACCATGTGATCATTTACACAGGTGCCGGGCATGCTTCATTTGGCTTGCTGGAGCCGTTTTGCTGTTGTATACTATCTACTTGATTGTCATGAATTTGTTCTATTCAGTTATATGCTTTATACCTTTGTATTACCGTGTTCACATCTTGTGTATACATGTAACAAAGCAACTTAATAATTTTATACAAATAAAAAATGTTTCACATATATACTACCACCTCCGCATTTCAACCATTTCAATTCAAAGTCCCACCTTCCTTGGTATGCTCCCCCTACATCAGAGGGGCGCACACACCGATCTCCCCCTACATCAGAGGGGCGCACACACCGATCTCCCCCTACATCAGAGGGGCGCACACACACACACACCCCGATCTCACCCTACATCAGAGGGGCGCACACACCGATCTCCCCCTACATCAGAGGGGCGCACACACACACACACCCCGATCTCACCCTACATCAGAGGGGCGCACACACCGATCTCCCCCTACATCAGAGGGGCGCACACACACACACACACACACACACACCCCGATCTCACCCTACATCAGAGGGGCGCACACACCGATCTCCCCCTACATCAGAGGGGCGCACACACACACACACCCCGATCTCACCCTACATCAGAGGGGCGCACACACCGATCTCCCCCTACATCAGAGGGGCGCACACACACACACACACACACCCCGATCTCACCCTACATCAGAGGGGCGCACACACCGATCTCCCCCTACATCAGAGGGGCGCACACACACACACACACACCCCGATCTCACCCTACATCAGAGGGGCGCACACACCGATCTCCCCCTACATCAGAGGGGCGCACACACACACACCCCGATCTCCCCCTACATCAGAGGGGCGCACACACCGATCTCCCCCTACATCAGAGGGGCGCACACACACACACACACACACCCCGATCTCCCCCTACATCAGAGGGGCGCACACACCGATCTCCCCCTACATCAGAGGGGCGCACACACACACACACACACACACCCCGATCTCCCCCTACATCAGAGGGGCGCACACACCGATCTCCCCCTACATCAGAGGGGCGCACACACACACACACACACCCCGATCTCCCCCTACATCAGAGGGGCGCACACACACACACACACCCCGATCTCCCCCTACATCAGAGGGGCGCACACACCGATCTCCCCCTACATCAGAGGGGCGCACACACACACACCCCGATCTCCCCCTACATCAGAGGGGCGCACACACCGATCTCCCCCTACATCAGAGGGGCGCACACACACACACACACACCCCGATCTCCCCCTACATCAGAGGGGCGCACACACACACACACACACCCCGATCTCACCCTACATCAGAGGGGCGCACACACACACACACCCCGATCTCACCCTACATCAGAGGGGCGCACACACACACACACCCCGATCTCACCCTACATCAGAGGGGCGCACACACACACACACACACCCCGATCTCACCCTACATCAGAGGGGCGCACACACACACACACCCCGATCTCACCCTACATCAGAGGGGCGCACACACACCCCGATCCCACCCTACATCAGAGGGGCGCACACACCCCGATCTCACCCTACATCAGAGGGGCGCACACCCCCCCCCCCCGATCTCCCCCTACATCAGAGGGGCGCACACACAACCCGATCTCCCCCTACATCAGAGGGGCGCACACACAACCCGATCTCCCCCTACATCAGAGGGGCGCACACACACCCCGATCGTACCCTACATCAGAGGGGCGCACACACACACACACCCCGATCTCACCCTACATCAGAGGGGCGCACACACCCCGATCTCACCCTACATCAGAGGGGCGCACACACCCCGATCTCACCCTACATCAGAGGGGCGCACATACACCCCGATCTCCCCCTACATCAGAGGGGCGCACACACACCCCGATCTCCCCCTACATCAGAGGGGCGCACACACCCCGATCTCACCCTACATCAGAGGGGCGCACACACCCCGATCTCACCCTACATCAGAGGGGCGCACACACCCCCCGATCTCCCCCTACATCAGAGGGGCGCACACACACCCCGATCTCCCCCTACATCAGAGGGGCGCACACACCCCGATCTCCCCCTACATCAGAGGGGCGCACACACCCCGATCGTACCCTACATCAGAGGGGCGCACACACCCCGATCGTACCCTACATCAGAGGGGCGCACACACCCCGATCTCCCCCTACATCAGAGGGGCGCACACACACCCCGATCTCCCCCTACATCAGAGGGGCGCACACACCCCGATCTCCCCCTACATCAGAGGGACGCACACACACCCCGATCTCCCCCTACATCAGAGGGGCGCACACACACCCCGATCTCCCCCTACATCAGGGGGACGCACACACCCCGATCTCCCCCTACATCAGGGGGACGCACACACCCCGATCTCCCCCTACATCAGAGGGGCGCACACACACACACACCCCGATCTCACCCTACATCAGAGGGGCGCACACACCGATCTCCCCCTACATCAGAGGGGCGCACACACACACACACACACACCCCGATCTCACCCTACATCAGAGGGGCGCACACACCGATCTCCCCCCTACATCAGAGGGGCGCACACACACACACACACACCCCGATCTCACCCTACATCAGAGGGGCGCACACACCGATCTCCCCCTACATCAGAGGGGCGCACACACACACACCCCGATCTCCCCCTACATCAGAGGGGCGCACACACCGATCTCCCCCTACATCAGAGGGGCGCACACACACACACACACACACACCCCGATCTCCCCCTACATCAGAGGGGCGCACACACCGATCTCCCCCTACATCAGAGGGGCGCACACACACACACACCCCGATCTCCCCCTACATCAGAGGGGCGCACACACCGATCTCCCCCTACATCAGAGGGGCGCACACACACACACACACACCCCGATCTCCCCCTACATCAGAGGGGCGCACACACACACACACACCCCGATCTCCCCCTACATCAGAGGGGCGCACACACCGATCTCCCCCTACATCAGAGGGGCGCACACACACACACCCCGATCTCCCCCTACATCAGAGGGGCGCACACACCGATCTCCCCCTACATCAGAGGGGCGCACACACACACACACACACACCCCGATCTCCCCCTACATCAGAGGGGCGCACACACACACACACACACACCCCGATCTCACCCTACATCAGAGGGGCGCACACACACACACACCCCGATCTCACCCTACATCAGAGGGGCGCACACACACACACACCCCGATCTCACCCTACATCAGAGGGGCGCACACACACACACACACACCCCGATCTCACCCTACATCAGAGGGGCGCACACACACACACACCCCGATCTCACCCTACATCAGAGGGGCGCACACACACCCCGATCCCACCCTACATCAGAGGGGCGCACACACCCCGATCTCACCCTACATCAGAGGGGCGCACACCCCCCCCCCCGATCTCCCCCTACATCAGAGGGGCGCACACACAACCCGATCTCACCCTACATCAGAGGGGCGCACACACAACCCGATCTCACCCTACATCAGAGGGGCGCACACACAACCCGATCTCCCCCTACATCAGAGGGGCGCACACACACCCCGATCGTACCCTACATCAGAGGGGCGCACACACACACACACCCCGATCTCACCCTACATCAGAGGGGCGCACACACCCCGATCTCACCCTACATCAGAGGGGCGCACACACCCCGATCTCACCCTACATCAGAGGGGCGCACACACACCCCGATCTCCCCCTACATCAGAGGGGCGCACACACCCCGATCTCACCCTACATCAGAGGGGCGCACACACCCCGATCTCACCCTACATCAGAGGGGCGCACACACCCCCCGATCTCCCCCTACATCAGAGGGGCGCACACACACCCCGATCTCCCCCTACATCAGAGGGGCGCACACACCCCGATCTCCCCCTACATCAGAGGGGCGCACACACCCCGATCGTACCCTACATCAGAGGGGCGCACACACCCCGATCGTACCCTACATCAGAGGGGCGCACACACCCCGATCTCCCCCTACATCAGAGGGGCGCACACACACCCCGATCTCCCCCTACATCAGAGGGGCGCACACACACCCCGATCTCCCCCTACATCAGAGGGGCGCACACACCCCGATCTCCCCCTACATCAGAGGGACGCACACACACCCCGATCTCCCCCTACATCAGAGGGGCGCACACACACCCCGATCTCCCCCTACATCAGGGGGACGCACACACCCCGATCTCCCCCTACATCAGGGGGACGCACACACCCCGATCTCCCCCTACATCAGGGGGACGCACACACCCCGATCTCCCCCTACATCAGAGGGGCGCACACACACACACACCCCGATCTCACCCTACATCAGAGGGGCGCACACACCGATCTCCCCCTACATCAGAGGGGCGCACACACACACACACACACACCCCGATCTCACCCTACATCAGAGGGGCGCACACACCCCCCGATCTCCCCCTACATCAGAGGGGCGCACACACACCCCGATCTCCCCCTACATCAGAGGGGCGCACACACCCCGATCTCCCCCTACATCAGAGGGGCGCACACACCCCGATCGTACCCTACATCAGAGGGGCGCACACACCCCGATCTCCCCCTACATCAGAGGGGCGCACACACACCCCGATCTCCCCCTACATCAGAGGGGCGCACACACCCCGATCTCCCCCTACATCAGAGGGACGCACACACACCCCGATCTCCCCCTACATCAGAGGGGCGCACACACACCCCGATCTCCCCCTACATCAGGGGGACGCACACACCCCGATCTCCCCCTACATCAGAGGGGCGCACACACACACCCCGATCTCACCCTACATCAGAGGGGCGCACACACCGATCTCCCCCTACATCAGAGGGGCGCACACACACACACACACCCCGATCTCACCCTACATCAGAGGGGCGCACACACCCCCCGATCTCCCCCTACATCAGAGGGGCGCACACACACCCCGATCTCCCCCTACATCAGAGGGGCGCACACACCCCGATCTCCCCTACATCAGAGGGGCGCACACACCCCGATCGTACCCTACATCAGAGGGGCGCACACACCCCGATCTCCCCCTACATCAGAGGGGCGCACACACACCCCGATCTCCCCCTACATCAGAGGGGCGCACACACCCCGATCTCCCCCTACATCAGAGGGACGCACACACACCCCGATCTCCCCCTACATCAGAGGGGCGCACACACACCCCGATCTCCCCCTACATCAGGGGGACGCACACACCCCGATCTCCCCCTACATCAGAGGGGCGCACACACCCCGATCTCCCCCTACATCAGAGGGGCGCACACACACCCCGATCTCCCCCTACATCAGAGGGGCGCACTGATTATCCTGCCAGTAACACTTCCTGTCCTCGGGTGACAACACTTCCTGTTATCTATAGAAGAGTAGAAGCGTTGTCACCCTAGGAGGACAGGACTACAGAGCCCCTCCCCCCAAACTGTCACATCTGAGCTGACCTCTATGTGTATAGAGCACCCCTCCCCCCCTTATGTGGCCTACAGCAGCCCTATCCGGCGTGTCCGATCCCCGGGACCGGGGGGGGGGTGGGGGGGAGAACGGAGACCGGACACTACCGGAGAAGAGGCCCCGACCACACCGGGAGAACCTCAGTGACCGAGCAGCACCTCACACACCAGGACACGGCTGACTCCCTCCCGCACCGGAGCCCGGTACACCGCTCACCTCACAGCACGGAACCCCGAACTCTCCACAGCCAGCGCATCTCCACTCCGCCAATCACAGCTCCGCTTACTCCCAACTACAGCCAATCGCAGACCACTGTATATCCAGCCCCGACTTCGTCAATTAACCACGCCCCTGTGCGCTGACAGAATCCTTCCTCACATCCTACATCAGCCACCGCTTATTGGACGACGTTCACCACAGGCCCCGCCCATAAGTCTTACCGGCCCTGCCAATCATCATGGGGAATTCCTAGCTATGCTCCGCCTATCACCCTACTTACTGAGCGTTCTATATAATCCATCCCCGGCATCACACGCCCAATCACAGGCCTCTTTTTTTCCCCGACTAGCGCTGACCCCGCGCCCTGGCAGCAATAGTGGATCCCATTGGCTGCACTAGGTCACGTGTGAGCTCTGTGTACATTGCTTTGCCGCCCCCTGTCGGTTGCGTCGAGGATTAATCAGGAGGACGCGCATGCGCGGTGGTGTGTCCCCTGACAGCGCGCGCGCAGACGGGGGTTGTTTGACTGGATGCGGCCTCCGGTGTCTGTCGGTTGGTGATGGCGGAGGACGGGGAGCTGTGCTGGTGTCTGAGGAGAGTCGGGGGAACCCAGGAGCGGCTAATACTGCCGGAGGGGGAAGAGGTGAGAATGTCCGCCCTACAGGAGGAGAGAGAGGGGGCCTTACTAGTCACCCCTGGAGGGGCTACCTACCCCCGGGGCAGCGGTAGGTGTGAGCTGGGGGGAGACCGGGGGACAGGCTTCAATGTGGGAGCAACTAGTACTGTCTGAGAGACCCCTATCCTTCATAGATTTACTATCCAGGAGCGACTAGTACTGTCTGAGGGATCCTCTACTCCCTCAGTATAGAGGAGCAACTAGTACTGTCTGAGGGATCCTCTACTCCCTCAGTATAGAGGAGCAACTAGTACTGTCTGAGGGAACCTATACCCCCCTCAGTATAGAGGAGCAACTAGTACTGTCTGAGGGATCCTCTACCCCCCTCAGTATAGAGGAGCAACTAGTACTGTCTGAGGGAACCTATACCCCCCTCAGTATAGAGGAGCAACTAGTACTGTCTGAGGGATCCTCTACCCCCCTCAGTATAGAGGAGCAACTAGTACTGTCTGAGGGATCCTCTACCCCCCTCAGTATAGAGGAGCAACTAGTACTGTCTGAGGGATCCTCTACCCCCTCAGTATAGAGGAGCAACTAGTACTGTCTGAGGGATCCTCTACCCCCTCAGTATAGAGGAGCAACTAGTACTGTCTGAGGGATCCTCTACCCCCTCAGTATAGAGGAGCAACTAGTACTGTCTGAAGCAACTAGTACTGTCTGAGGGAACCTATACCGCAACTAGTACTGTCTGAGGGAACCTATACCCCCCTCAGAATAGAGGAGCAACTAGTACTGTCTGAGGGAACCTCTACCCCCCTCAGTATAGAGGAGCAACTAGTACTGTCTGAGGGAACCTATACCCCCCTCAGAATAGAGGAGCAACTAGTACTGTCTGAGGGAACCTCTACCCCCCTCAGAATAGAGGAGCAACTAGTACTGTCTGAGGGAACCTCTACCCCCCTCAGTATAGAGGAGCAACTAGTACTGTCTGAGGGATCCTCTACCCCCCTCAGTATAGAGGAGCAACTAGTACTGTCTGAGGGATCCTCTACCCCCCTCAGTATAGAGGAGCAACTAGTACTGTCTGAGGGAACCTATACCCCCCTCAGTATAGAGGAGCAACTAGTACTGTCTGAGGGATCCTCTACCCCCCTCAGTATAGAGGAGCAACTAGTACTGTCTGAGGGAACCTATACCCCCCTCAGAATAGAGGAGCAACTAGTACTGTCTGAGGGAACCTCTACCCCCCTCAGAATAGAGGAGCAACTAGTACTGTCTGAGGGAACCTCTACTCCCTCAGTATAGAGGAGCAACTAGTACTGTCTGAGGGATCCTCTACCCCCCTCAGTATAGAGGAGCAACTAGTACTGTCTGAGGGATCCTCTACCCCCCTCAGTATAGAGGAGCAACTAGTACTGTCTGAGGGAACCTATACCCCCCTCAGTATAGAGGAGCAACTAGTACTGTCTGAGGGATCCTCTACCCCCCTCAGTATAGAGGAGCAACTAGTACTGTCTGAGGGATCCTCTACCCCCCTCAGTATAGAGGAGCAACTAGTACTGTCTGAGGGATCCTCTACCCCCTCAGTATAGAGGAGCAACTAGTACTGTCTGAGGGATCCTCTACCCCCCTCAGTATAGAGGAGCAACTAGTACTGTCTGAGGGATCCTCTACCCCCCCTCAGTATAGAGGAGCAACTAGTACTGTCTGAGGGAACCTATACCCCCCACAGAATAGAGGAGCAACTAGTACCGTCTGAGGGAACCTATACCCCCCTCAGTATAGAGGCGTGACTAGTACTGTCTGAGGGAACCTATACCCCCCTCAGTATAGAGGAGCAACTAGTACTGTCTGAGGGAACCTCTACCCCCCTCAGTATAGAGGAGCAACTAGTACTGTCTGAGGGAACCTCTACCCCCCTCAGTATAGAGGAGCAACTAGTACTGTCTGAGGGAACCTATACCCCCCTCAGAATAGAGGAGCAACTAGTACTGTCTGAGGGAACCTCTACCCCCCTCAGTATAGAGGAGCAACTAGTACTGTCTGAGGGAACCTATACCCCCCTCAGAATAGAGGAGCAACTAGTACTGTCTGAGGGAACCTCTACCCCCCTCAGAATAGAGGAGCAACTAGTACTGTCTGAGGGAACCTCTACCCCCCTCAGTATAGAGGAGCAACTAGTACTGTCTGAGGGAACCTCTACCCCCCTCAGTATAGAGGAGCAACTAGTACTGTCTGAGGGAACCTATACCCCCCTCAGTATAGAGGAGCAACTAGTACTGTCTGAGGGAACCTCTACCCCCCTCAGTATAGAGGAGCAACTAGTACTGTCTGAGGGAACCTCTACCCCCCTCAGTATAGAGGAGCAACTAGTACTGTCTGAGGGAACCTCTACCCCCCTCAGTATAGAGGAGCAACTAGTACTGTCTGAGGGAACCTCTACCCCCCTCAGTATAGAGGAGCAACTAGTACTGTCTGAGGGAACCTATACCCCCCTCAGAATAGAGGAGCAACTAGTACGGTCTGAGGGAACCTATACCCCCCTCAGAATAGAGGAGCAACTAGTACGGTCTGAGGGAACCTATACCCCCTCAGTATAGAGGAGCAACTAGTACGGTCTGAGGGAACCTATGCGCGGTGGTGTGTCCCCTGACAGCGCGCGCGCAGACGGGGGTTGTTTGACTGGATGCGGCCTCCGGTGTCTGTTGGTTGGTGATGGCGGAGGGCGGGGAGCTGTGCTGGTGTCTGAGGAGAGTCGGGGGAACCCAGGAGCGGCTAATACTGCCGGAGGGGGAAGAGGTGAGAATGTCCGCCCTACAGGAGGAGAGAGAGGGGGGCCTTACTAGTCACCCCTGGAGGGGCTACCTACCCCCGGGGGCAGCGGTAGGTGTGAGCTGGGGGGAGACCGGGGGACAGGCTTCAATGTGGGAGCAACTAGTACTGTCTGAGAGACCCCTATCCTTCATAGATTTACTATCCATGAGCGACTAGTACTGTATGAGGGATCCTCTACCCTCTCAGTATAGGGGAGCAACTAGTACTGTCTGAGGGATCCTCTACCCCCTCAGTATAGAGGAGCAACTAGTACTGTCTGAGGGAACCTCTACCCCCCTCAGTATAGAGGAGCAACTAGTACTGTCTGAGGGAACCTATACCCCCCCTCAGTATAGAGGAGCAACTAGTACTGTCTGAGGGAACCTATACCCCCCTCAGAATAGAGGAGCAACTAGTACTGTCTGAGGGAACCTCTACCCCCCTCAGTATAGAGGAGCAACTAGTACTGTCTGAGGGATCCTCTACCCCCCTCAGTATAGAGGAGCAACTAGTACTGTCTGAGGGATCCTCTACCCCCCTCAGTATAGAGGAGCAACTAGTACTGTCTGAGGGAACCTATACCCCCCTCAGTATAGAGGAGCAACTAGTACTGTCTGAGGGATCCTCTACCCCCCTCAGTATAGAGGAGCAACTAGTACTGTCTGAGGGATCCTCTACCCCCCTCAGTATAGAGGAGCAACTAGTACTGTCTGAGGGATCCTCTACCCCCTCAGTATAGAGGAGCAACTAGTACTGTCTGAGGGATCCTCTACCCCCCTCAGTATAGAGGAGCAACTAGTACTGTCTGAGGGATCCTCTACCCCCCTCAGTATAGAGGAGCAACTAGTACTGTCTGAGGGATCCTCTACCCCCCTCAGTATAGAGGAGCAACTAGTACTGTCTGAGGGAACCTATACCCCCCACAGAATAGAGGAGCAACTAGTACCGTCTGAGGGAACCTATACCCCCCTCAGTATAGAGGCGTGACTAGTACTGTCTGAGGGAACCTATACCCCCCTCAGTATAGAGGAGCAACTAGTACTGTCTGAGGGAACCTCTACCCCCCTCAGTATAGAGGAGCAACTAGTACTGTCTGAGGGAACCTATACCCCCCTCAGTATAGAGGAGCAACTAGTACTGTCTGAGGGAACCTATACCCCCCTCAGAATAGAGGAGCAACTAGTACTGTCTGAGGGAACCTCTACCCCCCTCAGTATAGAGGAGCAACTAGTACTGTCTGAGGGAACCTCTACCCCCCTCAGTATAGAGGAGAAACTAGTACTGTCTGAGGGAACCTATACCCCCCTCAGTATAGAGGAGCAACTAGTACTGTCTGAGGGAACCTCTACCCCCCTCAGTATAGAGGAGCAACTAGTACTGTCTGAGGGAACCTCTACCCCCCTCAGTATAGAGGAGCAACTAGTACTGTCTGAGGGAACCTATACCCCCCTCAGAATAGAGGAGCAACTAGTACGGTCTGAGGGAACCTATACCCCCCTCAGAATAGAGGAGCAACTAGTACGGTCTGAGGGAACCTATACCCCCCTCAGAATAGAGGAGCAACTAGTACGGTCTGAGGGAACCTATACCCCCTCAGTATAGAGGAGCAACTAGTACGGTCTGAGGGAACCTATGCGCGGTGGTGTGTCCCCTGACAGCGCGCGCGCAGACGGGGGTTGTTTGACTGGATGCGGCCTCCGGTGTCTGTTGGTTGGTGATGGCGGAGGGCGGGGAGCTGTGCTGGTGTCTGAGGAGAGTCGGGGGAACCCAGGAGCGGCTAATACTGCCGGAGGGGGAAGAGGTGAGAATGTCCGCCCTACAGGAGGAGAGAGAGGGGGGCCTTACTAGTCACCCCTGGAGGGGCTACCTACCCCCGGGGGCAGCGGTAGGTGTGAGCTGGGGGGAGACCGGGGGACAGGCTTCAATGTGGGAGCAACTAGTACTGTCTGAGAGACCCCTATCCTTCATAGATTTACTATCCATGAGCGACTAGTACTGTATGAGGGATCCTCTACCCTCTCAGTATAGGGGAGCAACTAGTACTGTCTGAGGGATCCTCTACCCCCTCAGTATAGAGGAGCAACTAGTACTGTCTGAGGGATCCTCTACCCCCTCAGTATAGAGGAGCAACTAGTACTGTCTGAGGGAACCTATACCCCCCTCAGTATAGAGGAGCAACTAGTACGGTCTGAGGGATCCTCTACCCCCTCAGTATAGAGGAGCAACTAGTACTGTCTGAGGGATCCTCTACCCCCTCAGTATAGAGGAGCAACTAGTACTGTCTGAGGGAACCTCTACCCCCCTCAGTATAGAGGAGCAACTAGTACTGTCTGAGGGAACCTCTACCCCCTCAGTATAGAGGAGCAACTAGTATTGTCTGAGAGACCCCTATCCTTCATAGATTTACTATCCAGGAGCGACTAGTACTGTCTAAGGGGTACTCTACCCCCTCAGTATAGAGGAGCAACTAGTACTGTCTGAGGGATCCTCTACCCCCTCAGTATAGAGGAGCAACTAGTACTGTCTGAGGGAACCTATACCCCCCCTCAGTATAGAGGAGCAACTAGTACTGTCTGAGGGATCCTCTACCCCCTCAGTATAGAGGAGCGACTAGTACTGTCTGAGGGATCCTCTACCCCCTCAGTATAGAGGAGCAACTAGTACTGTCTGAGGGAACCTATACCCCCCCTCAGTATAGAGGAGCAACTAGTACTGTCTGAGGGATCCTCTACCCCCTCAGTATAGAGGAGCAACTAGTACTGTCTGAGGGAACCTATACCCCCCTCAGAATAGAGGAGCAACTAGTACGGTCTGAGGGAACCTATACCCCCCTCAGAATAGAGGAGCAACTAGTACGGTCTGAGGGAACCTATACCCCCCTCAGTATAGAGGCGTGACTAGTACTGTCTGAGGGAACCTATACCCCCTCAGTATAGAGGCGTGACTAGTACTGTCTGAGGGAACCTATACCCCCTCAGTATAGAGGAGCAACTAGTACTGTCTGAGGGAACCTCTACCCCCCTCAGAATAGAGGAGCAACTAGTACGGTCTGAGGGAACCTATACCCCCTCAGTATAGAGGAGCAACTAGTACGGTCTGAGGGAACCTATGCACGGTGGTGTGTCCCCTGACAGCGCGCGCGCAGACGGGGGTTGTTTGACTGGATGCGGCCTCCGGTGTCTGTCGGTTGGTGATGGCGGAGGGCGGGGAGCTGTGCTGGTGTCTGAGGAGAGTCGGGGGAACCCAGGAGCGGCTAATACTGCCGGAGGGGGAAGAGGTGAGAATGTCCGCCCTACAGGAGGAGAGAGAGGGGGGCCTTACTAGTCACCCCTGGAGGGGCTACCTACCCCCGGGGGCAGCGGTAGGTGTGAGCTGGGGGGAGACCGGGGGACAGGCTTCAATGTGGGAGCAACTAGTACTGTCTGAGAGACCCCTATCCTTCATAGATTTACTATCTGAGGGAACCTATACCCCCTTAGTATAGAGGAGCGACTAGTACTGTCTGAGGGAACCTATACCCCCCTCAGTATAGAGGAGCGACTAGTACTGTCTGAGTGATCCTCTACCCCCTCAGTATAGAGGAGCAACTAGTACTGTCTGAGGGAACCTCTGCCACTCTCAGTATATACTACCAACTTGTACCGACTGAAGGATCCCGTACCCCATTATTTAAAGGCGTAATTTACTGCTGCCTAGTGAAGACGAGGGGAATTGGAGAGTGTATATCCCTCCAGAGTGATTAGTACTGCCTGAAGTGGAGGAGGGGAGCAATATACTCTAATTCATGATAATAGGAGCTTCTGTCTGGTACTACTGTGTACCCCCCCCCCCCCCCCCCACTACAGTTCATCCGGAAAGTATTCACAGCGCTTCACTTTTTTCCACATTTTGTTACGTTACAGACTTATTCCATAATAGATTAAATTCATTATTTTCCTCAAAATTCTACAAACAATATCCCATAATGACAACGTGAAAGAAGTTTGTTTAAAATATACGCTAATTTATTAAAAATAGAAAAGGAAATAAATCCCCATGTACAGAAGTATCACAGCCTTTGCTCAATACTTTGGTGAAGCTCCTTTGGCACCAATTACAGCCTCAAGTCTTGTTGAGTATGATGCTACAAGCTTGACACACCTATTTTTGGGCAGTTTCTCCCGTTCTTCTTTGTAGGACCTCTCAAGCTCCATCAGGTTGGATGAGGGGTGTCGGTGCACGGCCATTTTCAGATCTCTCCAGAGATGTTCAATCGAGTTCAAGTCTGGGCTCTGGCTGGGCCACTCAAGGACATTCACAGAGTTGTCCCGTAGCCACTCCTTTGTTATCTTGGCTGTGTGCTTAGGCAGGGCTCGACAAACCCCGGGCGCCAGGTCGCATTTGCGACTAGAATTAGCGACCTGGCGCCTGGGGCAGCACAGCTGGAGTATCCTGTGTCCGTTCGACACCCCCCCCCCCCCTCCCGGCGCGATCGCGTTGGGCCGCGCCGGTAATTGAGGCCCCGGCTTTGCGGCCTACTGCAGTCCTATGGTTCCTTCTGCAATCGGGCGCCCTCTGGTGGTGGCCGTTGGTATGACAAGACATCCACCAATGCTAATGGAGCTTTCCCTACCTGTTTTCACTGCCTGCTCATCTCCTTCCCTTTACTTAGAACCCCCAAACATTATATATATTTTTTATTCTAACACCCTAGAGAATAAAATGGCGGTCATTAAAATACTTTCTGTCACACCGTATTTGCGCAGCGGACTTACAAGCGCACTTTTGTTGGGAAAAAATACTTTTTTTAATTAAAAAAATAAGAAAACAGTAAAGTTAGCCCAATTTTTTTTATATTGTGAAAGATAATGTTACGCCGAGTAAATTGATTCCCAACATGTCACGCTTCAAAATTTCGTCCGCTCGTGGAATGGCGACAAACTTTTACCCTTCAAAATCTCCATAGGCGACGTTTAAAAAATTCTACAGGTTGCTTGTTTTAAGTTACAGAGGAGGTCTAGGACTTGAATTATTGCTCTCGCTCTACCGATCGTGGCGATACCTCACATGTGTGGTTTGAACACCGTTTTCATGTGCGGGTGCTACTCACATATGCGTTCGCTTCTGCAAGCGAGCTCGGCGGGATGGGGCGCATTTTAAAAAATTATTATTTTTTCTTATATATTTTACTTTTTATTTTTACACTGTTTTTAAAAAAAAATAAAAATGGTGTCACTTTTATTTCTATTACAAGGGGCATATTTAAAAATTTTTTTTTTTTTTTTTTCTTATTTATTTTAACTTTTATTTTTTCACTGTTCTTTAAAAAAAAAAAAAGTCACTTTTATTCCTATTACAAGGAATGTAAACATCCCTTGTAATAGAAAAAAAAGCATGACAGGACCTCTTAAATATGAGATCTGGGGTCAAAAAGACTTCAGATCTCATATTTACACTAAAATGCATTAAAAAAAATTGTCATTTGAAAAAAAAATAATAAAATGTCCCTTCAAGAGCTTTGACGTCGCTTCCGCCCTGCAATGACTTGGAGACGGGCGGGGGGGGGTGGGCCCCATCTTCCTCTCACTCGTCTCCATGTCAGGCCAGGGACAGATCCGGATCGCCTCCGCCGTTACCGACGGCCACGGTAAGCGGTGAAGGGCACCGGAGAGCGGCGGTAGGGGGGCCCTCTCCTGCCACCGATAAAAGTGATCTCGCTGCGAATCTGCTGCAGAGACCACTTTTATCTGAAAGAGAACCGCCGGCTCTTGAAGAAGATACCGGGGTTATGGTAGCTAGCTGCTACCATAACAACGGTATTTCTCTTCAAAGACAGGACGTATATAGTCGTCCTGCGGGAAGGAAGTGGTTAATTAAAATGAATTTTTATTATTTGTCATCTCCCTGCTTGTCCCCTTTCACACGGGCTGTCTGATCAGGATCGCCTGTCAGTTTTTCAGGCGGACCTGATTGGATCCTTAGCGGGAATATGGTGGTCTTGTGTCCCTGCATGGCAGGAAATAAAAGCAGTCACATTCGTTCTAGTCGTCTCTGTGTAAATTTAAGATTGGTTAATTTTTATATTGAAAATAAAGCTTTGTCGGTCGTTTAAAAAAAAAAAAAAAAAAAAAAACCTGGCTCCTAACTTTTTTAGCTGGCTCCTAGATTCCAAGCAAATTTGTCAAGCCCTGTGCTTAGGGCTGTTTTCCTGTTGGAAGATGAACCTTCAACCCAGTCTGAGGTCCAGAGCACTTTGGAGCAGTTTTTCATCAAGGATATCTCTGTACATTACTGCATTCATCTTTCCTTCGATCCTGACTAGTCTCCCAGTTCCTGCTGTTGAAAAACATCCCCACAGCATTATGCTGCCACCACCATGCTTCACTGTAGGGATGGTATTGGCCAGGCGATGAGCGGTGCCTGGTTTCCTCCAGATATGAGGTTTGCCATTCAGGCCAAATAGTTCAATCTTTGTTTCATCAGACCAGAGAATTTTGATTTTCATGGTCTGAGAGTCCTTCAGGTGCCCTTTGGCAAACTCCAGGTTGGCTGTCATGTGTCTTTTACTGAGGAGTGGTTTCCGTCTGGCCACTCTACCATACAGGCCTGATTGGTGGAGAGCTGCAGAGATGGTTGTTCTTCTGGAAGGTTCTCCTCTCTCCACAGAAAAATGCTGGAGCTCCATCAGAGTGACCATCGGGGTCTTGGTAACTCCCCTGACTAAGGCCCTTCTCCCCCGATCACTGTTTGGCTGTGCAGCCCGCTCTAGGAATAGTGCTGGTGGTTCCAAACTTCTTCCATTTACAGATGATGGAGGTCA
Organism: Lithobates septentrionalis; assembly: GCA_037952835.1. NCBI lineage: Eukaryota > Metazoa > Chordata > Amphibia > Anura > Ranidae > Lithobates > Lithobates septentrionalis. The sequence continues at coordinate 4,487 of JBBDGP010005977.1, read as the reverse complement.
CTGTGCTACTTGGGACCTTCAATGCTGCAGAAATGTTTCTGTACCCTTCCCCAGATCTGTGCCTCCATACAATCCTGTCTTGGAGGTCTACAGACAATTCCTTGGACTTCATGTCTTGGTTTGTGCTCTGACATGCACTGTTATCTCTGGGACGTTATATAGACAGGTGTGTGTCTTTCCAAATCCTGTCCAATCAACTGAATTTACCACAGGTGGACTCCAATCAAGTTATAGAAACATCTCAAGGATGATCGGTGGAATCAGGAGGCACCTGAGCTCAATATTGAGTGTCATGACAAAGGCTGTGATACTTCTGTATATGGGATTCTTTTTTCTTTTTAATAAATTTGCAAAGATTTCAAACAAACTTCTTTCACGTTGTCATTATGGGGGATTGTTTGTAGAATTTTGAGGAAAGTAATGAGTTGAATCCATTTTGGAATAAGGCTGTAACATAACAAAATGTGGAAAAACTGAAGAGCTGTGAATACTTTCCGGATGCTCTGTGTGTAGGAGCTACTGCTTCTGTCTGAGGAGTCCACCAATAAGATAAAATTCGATAAGATTGAATCCAGGGTCACCCACATTCCATTCACCGGTTAATCTTAGGCACTTCATTGCGCCACCCCAGTCAAGACTTTGCCTTGTAGTTTAACCCTTTGTGGCCCAACCCTCTTTTTGGGTGTCATTTGTACACGGTCATATTTTCAGGTATGGTTGTGAGTGGGCGGGGGCGCCCCTTATATTTGATCTTGTCTGCGGAGGGCCTGTATCCCCATTAGTACTGCCTGATGGGGGAGAATGAGTGTACCGCAGAATAAATGTCCCCCCCCCCCCCCCCCCTCCAAACACAGGGGGGATTGTCATTGCCTTAGGGGTGTAGAGGAGTTGGTACTACAATTTACTACCTGCTACCCCATGCAACCATGAATAATACTGCATGTGGGGGTGTAAGGGGAGTACTGACTAAAGGTGGGTTCTGTACCCCATTTTAATCCCCATTACTTATATTTAGGAGCAGTGACGGATATGGAAGGGGGTGGGGGGACTGAACCCCCCACTGATTATCATTGCCTCAGGCAGGGTAGTATTGGCTTCAGCCAAACCTAGGCCTCATATACATGGACAGCATGGGGGGGGGGGCTGTAAAATTTAGGCAGTTAAGCTGTAGTTTTACCACACCAGCAGCCAAGCTGCAAGTTAACATAGTACACATTTCCATGAGATAAATGCTACCATCTGTTGTACTTGCCGGCTAGTACAGCTACCACATGTGACCCATTGACGTGAATAGGTCCGCAACTGCGAGCCTAGGGTTTACAGTGTGGTATTTCAATAGGGAAAAAATGGGCGTTCTGGTGTTGTTGGCAGGAATCGCCTCATGAAGGCCTGGGGGCTGCCGTTTTATTGCCCTCTACAGAGGTTCCCCAATGTTCCTCCTTCTGTTGCAGCTGCCATTTAAAAAAAAAAAAAAACACCCGGAGTTTCCAGGAATTGTGGGGCATGCGTACTTCTACAGTGCAGTGCCTGGATCTAGGGGTCACCCACCGTTGCAGCGTTCTCGCTGTGCCGGATGATTTTTGGAATTAAAGACATGATGTGAAAATGTATCTTTTATCCTTTTGTTAGTCAGTGGTGATTTTTTTTTTTTTTTTTATTTGATTCATTTTGTCTGTCTGACAGGTGACCGTGGGAAGAGGGATTGGTGTCACCTACCAGCTGGTCTCTACGTCATCCCCTCTAATGATTTCCCGCACACACTGCATCTTCCGGCAGAACGCACAGGGCCAGTGGACGGCCACCGATAACAGTGTAAGTCTGGGCCTTCCTGTGCTTCACTTTACACAGCCTGTCATATCTCCAGCTGTTTAAATATCACTTCTGTGAGTTTCCTGGCTTTTCCTTCCACATCCATAGATCAGTCTTATTACTTCTCACTTCACATCCATAGATCAGCGCCATTACTTCACATCCATAGATCAGTCCTATTATGTCTCACTTCACATCCATAGATCAGTCCTATTATGTCTCGCTTCACATCCATAGATCAGTCTTATTACTTCTCACTTCACATCCATAGATCAGTCTTATTACTTCACATCCATAGATCAGCGCCATTGCTTCTCACCCATAGATCAGCGCCATTGCTTCTCGCCCATAGATCAGCGCCATTGCTTCTCGCCCATAGATCAGCGCCATTGCTTCTCGCCCATAGATCAGCGCCATTGCTTCTCGCCCATAGATCAGCGCCATTGCTTCTCGCCCATAGATCAGCGCCATTACTTAACATCCATAGATCAGTCCTATTAATTCTCACTTCACATCCATAGATCAGTCCTATTAATTCTCACTTCACATCCATAGATCAGTCCTATTAATTCTCACTTCACATCCATAGATCAGCGCCATTACTTCACATCTATAGATCAGTCCTATTAATTCTCACTTCACATCCATTGATCAGCGCCATTGCTTCACATCCATTGATCAGCGCCATTGCTTCACATCCATTGATCAGTCCTATTATGTCTCGCTTCACATCCATAGATCAGTCTTATTACTTCTCACTTCACATCCATAGATCAGCGCCATTACTTCACATCCATAGATCAGTCCTATTATGTCTCGCTTCACATCCATAGATCAGTCTTATTACTTCTCACTTCACATCCATAGATCAGTCTTATTACTTCTCACTTCACATCCATAGATCAGTCTTATTACTTCTCACTTCACATCCATAGATCAGTCTTATTACTTCACATCCATAGATCAGCGCCATTGCTTCTCACCCATAGATCAGCGCCATTGCTTCTCGCCCATAGATCAGCGCCATTGCTTCTCGCCCATAGATCAGCGCCATTGCTTCTCGCCCATAGATCAGCGCCATTGCTTCTCGCCCATAGATCAGCGCCATTGCTTCTCGCCCATAGATCAGCGCCATTGCTTCTCGCCCATAGATCAGCGCCATTACTTAACATCCATAGATCAGTCCTATTAATTCTCACTTCACATCCATAGATCAGTCCTATTAATTCTCACTTCACATCCATAGATCAGCGCCATTACTTCACATCTATAGATCAGTCCTATTAATTCTCACTTCACATCCATTGATCAGCGCCATTGCTTCACATCCATTGATCAGCGCCATTGCTTCACATCCATTGATCAGCGCCATTGCTTCACATCCATTGATCAGCGCCATTGCTGCACATCCATTGATCAGCGCCATTGCTTCACATCCATTGATCAGCGCCATTGCTTCACATCCATTGATCAGCGCCATTGCTTCACATCCATTGATCAGCGCCATTGCTTCACATCCATTGATCAGCGCCATTGCTTCACATCCATTGATCAGCGCCATTGCTTCACATCCATTGATCAGCGCCATTGCTTCACATCCATTGATCAGCGCCATTGCTTCACATCCATTGATCAGCGCCATTGCTTCACATCCATTGATCAGCGCCATTGCTTCACATCCATTGATCAGCGCCATTGCTTCACATCCATAGATCAGCGCCATTGCTTCACATCCATAGATCAGTCCTATTACGTCTCACTTCACATCCATAGATCAGCGCCATTACTTCACATCCATAGATCAGTCCTATTACGTCTCACTTCACATCCATAGATCAGCGCCATTACTTCACGTCCATAGATCAGTCCTATTACGTCTCACTTCACATCCATAGATCAGCGCCATTACTTCACGTCCATAGATCAGCGCCATTGCTTCACGTCCATAGATCAGCGCCATTGCTTCACGTCCATAGATCAGCGCCATTGCTTCTCACCCATAGATCAGCGCCATTGCTTCACGTCCATAGATCAGCGCCATTGCTTCACGTCCATAGATCAGCGCCATTGCTTCACGTCCATAGATCAGCGCCATTGCTTCACGTCCATAGATCAGCGCCATTGCTTCACGTCCATAGATCAGCGCCATTGCTTCACGTCCATAGATCAGCGCCATTGCTTCACGTCCATAGATCAGCGCCATTGCTTCACGTCCATAGATCAGCGCCATTGCTTCTCGCCCATTGATCAGCGCCATTGCTTCTCGCCCATTGATCAGCGCCATTGCTTCTCACTTCACATCCATAGATCTGATTTCCCGACCCTGCATACTACGTTTTTTTTTTGGTTTTTTTTTTGTTTTGTTTTTTGTGATTTATTCCTCTTTTTGACCAACTTTCAGAGCTTGAATGGAGTGTGGGTGAACAAGGAGAGACTGGATGCAAGCAAACCTTACACACTGACCAAAGGATCCTCTGTCCAATTTGGAGTACCTCTTCCAAATACGGACAAACCTGAGTTTGAGTATGTACTGGTCCAGGAGAACCTGGGCAAAATCCGACCATTTCTGTTCAGCAAGAGCAAACCTCAGCGAAACAAGCGCAAACTGAACTGTGAAGACTCCGAGACTCCTGGAACGGAGGTTGGTACCTCCAGTATGTCCAGAGCCAAGCTTCCGA
>JBBDGP010005976.1:0-16504 GCA_037952835.1 Lithobates septentrionalis | reverse complement strand
CACGATCCGACGGGAGAGACCCCCCCCTGTGCACGATCCAACGGGGGTGACGGGAGAGATCCCCCCCTGTGTGCACGATCCAAAGGGGGTGACGGGAGAGACACGACACCCCCCCCCCCCGTGTGTGCACGATCCAACGGGGTGACGGGAGAGGACCCCCCGTGCACGATCCAACAGGAGAGACCCCCCCTGTGCACGATTCAACAGGGATAAGTGGAGAGACCCCCGTGTGCGCGATCCAACGGGGGTGACAGGAGAGACCCCCGTGTGCACGATCCAACGGGGGGAACACGAGAGACCCCCGTGTGCACGATCCAACGGGGTGACAGGAGAGACCCCCCCCTGTGCACGATCCAACGAGGATAACACGAGACACCCCCCCCCCCATGTGCACGATCCAACGGGGGTGACAGGAGAGACCCCCATCTGCACAATCCAACGGGGGGGTGCATGAGAAACCCCCGTGTGCACGATCAAAGGGGGAGACACGAGAGACCTCCGTGTGCACGATCCAACGGGGGAGCACAAGAGACCCCCGTGTGCACGATCCAATGAGGATAACATGAGAGACCCCTGTGTGCACGATCCAACGGGGATGACACGAGAGACCCCCGTGTGCACGGTCCAACGGGGAAGCACGAGAGACCCCGTGTGCACGATCCAAGGGGATAAGTGGAGAGACCCCTGTGTGCACGAGACCCCCCCCCCATGTGCACAATCCAACGGGTGACAGGAGAGACCCCCGTGTGCACAATCCAACGGGGATAACATGAGACCCCCGTGTGCACGGTCCAACGGGGGAAGCACGAGAGACCCCCGTGTGCACATCCAACGGGGGTGACGGGAGAGATCCCCCTGTGTGCACGATCCAACGGGGGTGACGGGAGAGATCCCCCTGTGTGCACGATCCAACGGGGTGTCGGGAGAGATCCCCCTGTGTGCATGATCCAACGCGGTTGACGGGAGAGACCCCCCCTGTGTGCACGATCCAACGGGGGTGACTGGGAGAGACACCCCCCCCCTGTGCACGATCCAACGGGGGTGTCGGGAGAGAGATCCCCCCCCCCCCCTGTGCACAATCCAACGGGGTGACGGGAGAGACCCCCCCCCCCCCGTGCACGATCCAACAGGGATAAGTGGAGAGACCCCGTGTGCACGATCCGACGGGAAGAGACCCCCCCCCCCCTGTGCACGATCACAACGGGGTGACGGGAGAGATCCCCCCTGTGTGCACGATCCAACGGGGGTGACGGGAGAGACCCCCCCATGTGCACGATCCAACGGGGGTGACGGGAGAGGACCCCCCCGTGCACGATCCAACAGGAGACCCCCCCTGTGCACGATCCAACAGGGATAAGTGGAGAGACCCCGTGTGCACGATCCAACGGGGGTGACAGGAGAGACCCCCGTGTGCACGATCCAACGGGGGTGACAGGAGAGACCCCCATGTGCACGATCCAACGGGGGGAACACGAGAGACCCCCGTGTGCACGAGACACCCCCCCCATGTGCACGATCCAACGGGGGGTGACAGGAGAGAGACCCCCATGTGCACGATCCAACGGGGGGTACATGAGAAACCCCCGTGTGCACGATCAAAGGGGGGAGTCACGAGAGACCTCCGTGTGCACGATCCCAACGGGGGGAGCACAAGAGACCCCCGTGTGCACGATCCAACGGGGGGAGCTCAAGAGACCCCTGTGTGCACGATCCAATGAGGATAACATGAGACCCCTGTGTGCACGATCCAACGGGGATGACACGAGAGACCCCCGTGTGCACGGTCCAACGGGGGAAGCACGAGAGACCCCGTGTGCACGATCCAAGGGGATAAGTGGAGAGACCCCTGTGTGCACGAGACCCCCCCATGTGCACAATCCAACGGGGGTGACAGGAGAGACCCCCGTGTGCACGGTCCAACGGGGATAACATGAGAGAGACCCCCGTGTGCACGGTCCAAACGGGAAAGCACGAGAGACCCTGTGTGCACGATCCAACGGGGGGAACACGAGAGACCCCCGTGTGCACAATCCAACGGGGGTGACAGAGACCCCCATGTGCAGGATCCAACGGGGATGACAGGAGAGACCCCCGTGTACATGAGACACCCCCACCATGTGCACGATCCAACGGGCGGAGACACGAGAGATCTCCGCGTGCACCAGATCCCCCCCGTGTGCACGATCCAAGGGGGCGACACTAGAGACCTCCCTGTGCATGATCCAACGGGGGTGACACGAGAGACCCCCATGTGCACGAGACCCCCCCCCCCCCCCGTGTGCACAATCCAACGGGGATAACATGAGACCCCGTGTGCACGATCCAACGGGGGAGCACGAGAGACCCCCGTGTGCACGATCCAAGGGGATAAGTGGAGAGACTCCTGTGTGCACGAGACCCCCCCCCCCCCCCATGTGCACGATCCAACAGGGGTGACAGGAGAGACCCCCGTGTGCACAATCCAACGGGGGGAGCACGAGAGACCCCCCCTGTGCACGATCTAAGGGGATAAGTGGAGAGACCCCTGTGTGCACGAGACAACCCCCCCATGTGCACAATCCAACGGGTGTGACAGAAGAGACCCCCATGTGCATGATCCAATGGGGGGGCCCTTGAGAGACCCCGTGTGCACAATCCAGCGGGGGGGAACACAAGAGACCCCCGTGTGCACGAGACACCACCCCCCCCCACGTGTGCACGATCCAACGGGGGGGCACGAGAGACCCCGTGTGCACGATCCAAGGGGATAAGTGGAGAGACCCCTGTGTGCATGAGACCCCCCCCTATGTGCACGATCCAACAGGGGTGACAGAGAGAGACCCCGTGTGCACAATCCAATGGGGGGAGCACGAGACACACCCCCCCCCATGTGCACGATCCAACGGGTGTGACAGGAAGACCCCCATGTGCACGATCCAACAGGGGGGGGCCCTTGAGAGACCCCGTGTGCACAATCCAGCGGGGGGGGGACACAAGAGACCCCCGTGTGCACGAGACACCCCCCCCCCATGTGCACAATCCAACAGGGGGGAACATGAGCCCGTGTGCACGATCCAAGGGGGGAGACACGAGAGACCCCTGTGTGCACGATCCAACAGGGGTGACATGAGAGACCCCTGTGTGCACGATCCAGCGGGGGTGAGACGAGAGACCCCCCCCCATGTGCACGATCCAACGGGGGTGACAGGAGAGACCCCCGTGTGCACGATCCAATGGGGATCACATGAGAGACCCCTGTGTGCACGATCCAATGGGGATAAGAGACCCCCGTGTGCACGAGACACCCCCCCCCCCCATGTGCACGATCCAACGCGGGTGACAGGAGAGACCCCCGTGTGCACGATTCAACGCGGGTGACAGGAGAGACCCCGTGTGCACGATTCAACGGGGGTGACAGGAGAGACCCCCGTGTGCACGATCCAATGGGGATCACATGAGAGACCCCCGTGTGCACGATCCAATGGGGATAAGAGACCCTCGTGTGCACGAGACCCCCCCCCCATGTGCACGATCCAACGCGGGTGACAGGAGAGACCCCCGTGTGCACGATTCAGTGGGGTGACAGGAGAGACCCCCGTGTGCACGATCCAACGGGGGTGACAGGAGAGGCCCCGTGTGCACGATCCAACGGGGTGACAGGAGAGACCCCCGTGTGCAGGGCAGAGCCAGGCTGGGTGCTAACCCTGCGACACTTCTATGAGAAAAGAGAATTCATCGCTCTCCCTGGGAACATCCTGATTGGTGGAACATCGGATTACACGCTCTTTACCCCTCAGGGGTGGGGCTCATAATACTTCAGGGGGGCACAGAAGAGGATATAAAGTTGCCATTTTTTGGATACCGCACTTTGTATGGAAACGTGAGACACGGAGAGGATTTCTATATATTGCTATACAGACTTTTTCTTCATAGTATCATATTTCAGAATCATCTTTTCATTATTCACAATTTGCTACTAATCTACTACTTTGGACACTTTATATTGCAATTAAGGATTCACTTATCTGATGGTACTATTTATGTCCTTTTCTCTGATGAGAAGAAGAAGCCCCTTTCTTTCTCGAACATCCTGGGACACAGAGCCTCAGTAATTACTGATGGGTTATATAGGTATCACTGGTGATTGGACACTGGTCACACCCTAACCAGGAAGTTCAACCCCCTATATAATCCCTCCCCTTGCAGGGATACCTCAGTTTTTACACCAGTGTCTTAGGTGTTGGACGTGTAAAGATGTCCTGTGCTGAGCTCCAAAGGGAATATCCTATACTGGGCAAGCCAGGCGAACCGGATCCAAAGTGTCTTTTCTAGGCCGAATTGGATGGTACCCGGGCCTCGTGTCTGAAGATACGAGGTTTTACCTGTAACGCTTCCTCTTTTTAGAGAGCTGGACCCCGCATATTAGAAAATGTTTTTCTATCCTTATTTCTCGCCGGGTACTTTACAGGGCCAGAACTGTGGATCCCCCTATCCATACGGGGCACCAGTCTCTGAAGGTTTCCAAACGGAGCCCACCGTGAGAGGTGAAGATTGGGTCTGTATAACAGAACCCTGCAGCTGGATAAAGTAAGGGAGATTCCTCAATTTTTTAATTCTAGTAGGTTTCTCCTTAAGAGCCCTTTCACACTGGGGCGGGGGGCGGCGGTAAAACGCCGCTATTATTAGCGGCGTTTTACCGTCGGTATGCGGCCGCTAGTGGGGCGGTTTTACCCCCTGCTAGCGGCCGAGAAAGGCTTAAATACCACCGCAAAGCGCCTCTGCAGAGGCGCTTTGCCGGCGGTATAGCCGCGCCGTCCCATTGATTTCAATGGGCAGGAGCGGTATACACACCGCTCTTTCACCGCTCCGAAGATGCTGCTGGCAGGACTTTTTTACCGTCCTGCCAGCGCATCGCTCCAGTGTGAAAGGGCTTTCACACTGGAATGAAAGGAGCGGCACTTTCGGGTCGGTTTGCAGGCGCTATGATTAGCGCAATAGCGCCTGCAAACCCGCCCCAGTGTGAAAGGGCTCTTTAAAGTAAATGTATGCTATGCCTATTGTCGCCACCGGGGGCTGCCAAGAGCACATACCTTTACATGCTTGATTTGTCTGTCTCAGTGTTCACGCTGCACAGCTCCACCAGCCGGAGCTCCAGGTAGGATGGGATGGGGGGCTCTTCCTCAAGGATATTCCCCCCAAGATTAGGGGGGCCGCAGTGGTCTGAGAGGCGGTAGTATACCGCACTATCGCCGCCATTACTATTTGGCAGACCCCATCATCTGCCAGCCTCTCTCCTTCCTCCTCCACGTTGTCCCGGAGGGTCGGCTCGCGCGGAAAAGCGCACGTTTTTTAAAAATACAAGGAGGGGAGGGGTGGAGCATTAGCGCAACGTCCGGCGGGCTTAGACGCCCACGTCGCCGGCTGCAAGGCTATAATAAGCACACTTTTCAGGTGCACACAGCCTATGGAGGGACACAGATCTGACGGTTGCATGTAAGGTGGGACACAGGCATTCTTTTAGGCAGCATTTACTTAGAAACACTAGACTGTGCAGCGGCAGTTGCTGGACTACATCGCTCAGCGGTCAGTGTTCATTTTTTTTGTGATGCCCTTCACCTTGTTTGCTTTGCACTATGGGTAGAAGAGGTACAAATACCCCAAAAACCAGAGGCTCTAGGGGATCTCCCTTAGGCTCTGAGTGTCCCCCTTCTGCAGCGCCTTCCACCCCCCCCCCCCCCCCGAAGGACCTGGGAGAGGGAGAGCCGGGGGACCAGGGGAGAGCTATTGGGGTCGGGGCTGCATCTGCTTCTGGGCACTTCAGCCCCTGTATACATTACACAGGAGGTTTTTTCCTCAAACATTAACGGTTTAGAGGAAAGATTAATGGCCGTAATTGCATCTTCACTCAGTGGAAGAAAACGCACTAGGTCTTCCTCTGTTACCCAGGACCCTCAGGCAGAGGAACTCTGGGGAAAAAGGAGAAGAATCCCTTTCAGAGGATCGGGATGGGACGGATGATTCTTCTGAGGAATCAAGTGGAGAAGGACCCTCTTCGCTTCTCAGGATGAGAAAGTCTTGGTACAGATCCTTGCTGGATTGGTCCGCTCCACATTTAAAGTACCCGTATCTGAGTCAGTTAAAGAACCCTCTTCTTCTTTGGGTTCACTGAAGCCTCCTCAAACAACACATGCTTTTCCTGTTCATAATTTACTAGAAAAGCTCATTTATTCTGAGTGGGATCACCCAGATAAACGTTTTTTCCGCCTAAAAAGTTTTCAACACTTTATCCTATGGAAGAAAAGTTTATAAAGATGTAGGGGGATACCGGCCGTTGACGCCGCCATTTCCTCTGTAAATAAAAGTCTGACTTGTCCGGTAGACAATGCTCAGATGCTCAGGGATCCTGTTGATAAAAAAATGGAATCCCTGTTGAAGGATATTTTCTCCTTAGCAGGTTCAGTAGCTCAACCTGCAGTGGCAGCAATCAGAGTCTGTCAATACTTAGGAGACCATGTTAAGCAGGTCCTTAACCGGTTCAATACAGGGCAATTTCACCCCCTTCCTTCCCAGGCCAATTTTTAGTTTTCAGCGCTGTCGCACTTTAAACGTCAATTGCGCGGTCGTGCAACGTTGTACCCAAAAAAAATTGACGTCCTTTTTTCCCCACAAATAGAGCTTTCTTTTGGTGGTATTTGATCGCCTCTGCGGTTTTTATTTTTTGCGTTATAAACAAAAGAAGAGCGACAATTTTGAAAAAAACACAATATTTTTTACTTTTTGCTATAATAAATATCCCATTTTTTTTAAAAAAAAACAAATTTTTTCCTCAGTTTTGGCCGATACGTATTCTTCTACATATTTTTGGTAAAAAAAAAATCGCAATAAGCGTATATTGATTGGTTTGCGCAAAAGTTATAGCGTCTACAAAATACGGGATAGATTTATGGCGTTTTAAAAAAATATATATTTATTTATTTTTTTAGCGCCGATCGCGATTTTTTTTCGTGACTGCGACATTATGGCGGACACATCGGACACTTTTGACACATTTTTGGGACCATTCACATTTATACAGCGATCAATGCTATAAAATTGCATTGATTACTGTGTAAATGTGACAAGCAGTGAAGGGGTTAACCACTAGGGGGCGGGGAGGGGTTAATATGTTTCCTAGGGAGTGATTACTAACTGTAGGGGGAGGGGACGCACAAGGGGAGGAGACCGATCAGTGTTCCTCCGTTCTGGGAACACAGATCGCTCTCCTCAGAGCTGACAGGCTGTGGATCTGTGTGTTTACACACACAGATCCACATGCCGGTCCGGTTAACCGGCAATCGCGGGTGCTCGGCGGACATCGCGGCCGCCGGGCACACGCACCGGGTCCCGAGCAACGCGGCGGGCGCGTGCGCTCCCGGCGGCGCGCGCGCGCCCCCTAGGCGGCCGGGAATCCCAGGACGTCATATGACGCCCACCCAGGATGGGAGATCCCATCTGTGGACGTCATATGACTATGGGCAGGTAATGAAGTGGTTAACCTCCCTGGCGGTATGATTCTTTCTGATTTTAGGTGCTGAAAGCGGTACAATTATTTTGCATGGAAATTTGGCGTTTTATATTGTAGGTCTGTAATTATTAACAATAACACACTTAAATCTGTCCAAACAAGAGTCTAGTAGATATCCCGGGTATGATAAAGTTTGAAACACAAAAACATAAATTATAATATAATAATTAAAAAAAATAAATAGTAATAAAATAAATTTCCACACGATTCACTATCGCTCAATTCTGCAAGTGTTCTAATTTACTATCGCTGTTTTCTAGCTGGTCTAAAGCCATTTTTGACGTAAAGGGACACTTTTTGGTTGCTATGGACAATCTCCAGTTTCCAGGCAGAAAGAACAGTATATGCAATATAAAACTGCATGCAGGGCATGGGCCAGAGCACTGGGGACAAATGGGATGTGAAATGATTTCATACAGTACTGTAATCTGTAAGATTACAGTACTGTATGTGTTATGCTTTTTACATTTTTTTGAATTTGCCGCCAGGCTCCGCCCTCGTGCGTCGCGACGCTCGCAGGGAACGGAGCCTGGCACAGAGAGGCTTTGGAGGAGGACAGAGCCCGCGGACACTGCGGGGGACATCGCAGGATCCCGGGGACATGGTAAGTAAGGAGGCACCAGGATGCTGCGATGCAATCCCGAGTGTGCCTCGGGGTTACCGCTAATGGTGCTGAATTTTAACCCCGAGCCACGCTCGGGAAAACCGCCAGGGAGGTTAAAGTTCTACCTGAACAGCAGGCCCAGGGGTTGGCTAACCTTCCAGCGGCCTTATGTTTTGTTGTTGACGCCATCAGATATTCTATCATCCAAACCTCTCGTCTTTCACTTGGGTTGGTGCATATGCGTAGAATCTTATGGTTGAAAAATTGGTCAGCCGCAGCACCATGTAAGAAGCTTCTGGCTGGATTTCCATTTCGTGGTGCAAGGCTGTTTGGAGAGAATTTGGACAATTATATCCAAAAGATCTCTAGTGGGAAAAGCACTCTCTTACCTGTTAAGAAAAGGAGTAAGCGTCCCTCTTTTAAACAGGCTCTTTCCCAAGTGCCAGGAGCATCGGCCTCCTCCGTCAGGGTCTGGTAATAAATTTCAGAGTCGACCCCAGAGACAAAAGTCCTGGGGGAAGAAGCCTACTAGACAAGACGCTAAAGTCTCCTTATGAAGGAGCGCCCCTGCTCGCTCGGGTGGGGGGAAGACTGCTACGGTTCTCAAAGCTCTGGCAGAAGGATTTCCAGGACAGATGGGTAATCTCCACGGTAACTCTAGGTTACAAACTGGAGTTCCAAGAATTCCCCTCTCCTCGTTTCTTCAGATCAAATGTCCCCAGAGATCCAGAGAAAAAGCAGTCGCTCCTTCTAGCATTAGAGCGACTATTGTCGCAAAAGGTCATCATGGTGGTTCCCACGAAAGATCAAGGATTTGGATTTTATTCCAACCTTTTTACGGTTCAAAAACCAAATGGAGATGTCAGACCCATCCTGGATCTAAATCGATTCCTAAAGATTTGATCCTTTCGCATTAGATCAATCCGGTCAGTAGTCTCCATCCTACAGGGAGGAGAATTTCTGGCATCAATAGACATCAGAGATGCGTATCTGCAGGTGCCCATTTTTCCTGCTCATCAAAAGTACTTGCGCTTCGAAATAGAAGGACGCCATTTTCAGTTTGTGGCCCTGCCTTTCGGGCTAGCCACTGCACCTCGGGTGTTTACAAAGATCTTGGCTCCTCCTCTGGCCAGATTGAGGGCTCAAGGTATAACTGTCGAAGCATACCTAGATGACCTGCTCTTGATAGACTGGTCGGTAGCCTGTTTGAGCGGGAACTTGATGACCACAGTCAACTACCTGGAACACCTAGGTTGGATTCTCAACCTAGAAAAGTCTTTCTTAAAACCAGTAAGAAGACTGGAGTATTTGGGCCTGGTAATAGATACAAGCCAAGAGAAGGTATTTTTACCTCAGGCAAAGATCAGTGCCTTAAGAGAGCTGATTCTGGTAGTCAGGACCAAAAAGGGTCCTTCTGTCCGTCTTTGTATGAGGCTGCTGGGAAAGATGGTGTCTTCATTCGAAGCAGTTCCCTATGCCCAGTTTCATTCAAGACTGCTGCAACACAGTATCCTGTCTGCCTGCAACAAGAAAGTTCAGGCATTAGACTTTCCGATGCACCTGTCTTCTACAGTGCGTCAGAGCCTCAATTGGTGGTTAATACTCGAAAGCCTGCAGAAGGGGAAATCCTTTCTACCGGTTACCTGGACGGTGGTAACAACGGATGCCAGTCTTTCGGGTTGGGGAGCAGTTCTGCGGTCCAAGGGGAATGGTCCAAAATCGAGAGGACCTTACCCATCAACATTCTGGAGATCTGTGCTGCGTATCTAGCCCTAAAGGCCTGGGCTCTCAGGCTACAGGGTTGCCCTGTCAGGATCCAGTCTGACAATGCCACAGCAGTGGCTTATATCAATCATCAAGGAGGCACCAGGAGTCGGGCAGCTCAGAGAGAAGTGAACCAGATTTTAATCTGGGCAGAAAAGCATGTGCCATGCATATCGGCAATTTTCATTCCGGGGATAGAGAACTGGCAGGCGGACTATTTGAGTCGCCAGCGGTTAGTCCCAGGGGAATGGTCTCTTCACCCCGACGTCTTTTGGGCCATATGCCAAAGATGGGGAGTTCCAGATGTAGATCTCTTTGCATTCAGATTCAACAAGATGATCGACAAGTTTGTGGCAAGAACAAAGGATCCTCTTGGATGCGGGACAGATGCGTTGGTGATTCCGTGGTATCGGTTCTCACTGATTTACGCATTCCCTCCTATTCTGCTATTACCACGACTCCTTCGCAGGATCAGGCAGGGAAAGAAGTCGGTACTTCTGGTGGCCCCCGCTTGGCCCAGGAGAGCCTGGTATGCAGAAATAGTAAAAATGACAGTGGATTCCCTGTGGACCCTACCGGTACGCCCAGACCTGTTATCTCAAGGTCCAGTGTTCCATCCTGCCTTACAAACGCTAAATTTGACGGTTTGGCTATTGAGACCCACGTTCTGAAGAGTCGTGGGCTCTCAGGTCCTGTCATATCTACCTTGATTAATGCAAGGAAGCCAGCTTCCAGGATGATTTATCATAGAGTCTGGAAGGCTTATATAACCTGGTGTGAATCCAGAGGTTGGCATCCCAGGAAATATGTCATAGGTAGAATCCTTGATTTTCTACAGATGGGATTAGAGATGAAGCTGGCCTTGAGTACCATCAAGGGCCAGGTCTCTGCTTTATCAGTATTATTTCAGCGGCCACTTGCTTCGCATTCTTTGGTCCGAAACCTTATGCAGGGGGTGATGCGTCTTAATCCTCCGGTTAAAGCGCCCCTAAACCCCTGGGACTTGAATTTGGTCCTGGCTGTGTTACAGAAACAGCCTTTTGAACCAATAAGTCAGATTCCTTTGGTCTTGTTGACAAGGAAGTTAGTTTTTCTGGTGGCCATCTCTTCTGCTAGAAGAGTATCAGAATTAGCAGCTCTTTCCTGTAAGGAGCCTTATTTGATTATACACAAGGATAGAGTGGTACTACGCCCTCATCCTAGTTTTTTTACCGAAGGTGGTTTCTGATTTTCATTTAAACCAAGACATTCTACCTTCCTTTTTTCCAGATCCCTGTTCTCCGGAAGAGAGATCTCTACATTCGTTGGATGTAGTAAGAGCAGTTAAGGCCTATCTAGGGGCAACTACTCAGATCCGCAGGACGGATGTTTTGTTTGTGCTGCCAGAGGGTCCCAATAGAGGACAGGCAGCGTCAAAAGCTACCATTTCTAAATGGATTCGACAGTTGATCATTCAAGCTTACTGTTTGAAACGGAAGGTTCCCCCGTTTCAGATCAGGGCACATTCCACAAGGGCTATTGGTGCTTCTTGGGCAGTGCATCACCGGGCCTCTATGGCTCAGATCTGCAAGACCACAACCTGGTCTTCAGTCCATACATTCACCAGATTCTATCAGGTGGATGTGAGAAGGCATGAGGATATCGCCTTTGGGCGTAGTGTGCTGCAGGCAGCGGTACGAGGTCCTCAGGTCTGATTGCACCCTACTTGGTCGTGGTTCCCCCCCCTCAGGTAGCATTGCTCTGGGACATCCCATCAGTAATTACTGTGGCTCTGTGTCCCGTGATGTCCAACGCTTAATTCATCGCATTTCACATTTGGTTGGCATTTAGATGTAATTTCCACCAGAGTTGTATTAATCTATTCCGTTGGATCAGAGAACTTCTCAGCACCATTTCCCTGTTCTTATTACACATATTTATGTTGTGGGATCTCCAGAATCCTTGGAGGTGATGATACATTGTCTCCTATGGTAAGTGACCACAGCCTAGCTGGAGACATTCATAGCTGAGCTCTCTACATGCGGGAATCCCCCCCCCCCCAGCAGTGACTCCGCTGCCCCAGACCCCCCCAGCAGTGACTCCGCTGCCTCAGATCCCCCCCAGCAGTGACTCCGCTGCCCCAGATCCCCCCCAGCAGTGACTCCGCTGCCTCAGATCCCCCCCAGCAGTGACTCCGCTGCCTCAGATCCCCCCCAGCAGTGACTCCGCTGCCTCAGATCCCCCCCAGCAGTGACTCCGCTGCCTCAGATCCCCCCCAGCAGTGACTCCGCTGCCCCAGATCCCCCCCAGCAGTGACTCCGCTGCCCCAGATCCCCCCCAGCAGTGACTCCGCTCCCTCAGATCCCCCCCAGCAGTGACTCCGCTGCCTCAGATCCCCCCCAGCAGTGACTCGGCTGCCTCAGATCCCCCCCAGCAGTGACTCGGCTGCCTCAGATCCCCCCCCAGCAGTGACTCCGCTGCCCCAGACCCCCCCCCGGAAGTGACTCCGCTGCCTCAGATCCCCCCCAGCAGTGACTCCGCTGCCCCAGACCCCCCCACCAGTGACTCCGCTGCCCCAGATCCCCCCCAGCAGTGACTCCGCTGCCTCAGATCCCCCCCAGCAGTGACTCCGCTGCCTCAGATCCCCCCCAGCAGTGACTCCGCTGCCTCAGATCCCCCCCAGCAGTGACTCCGCTGCCTCAGATCCCCCCCAGCAGTGACTCGGCTGCCTCAGATCCCCCCCCAGCAGTGACTCCGCTGCCCCAGACCCCCCCAGCAGTGACTCCGCTGCCTCCAGACCCCCCCCCGGAAGTGACTCCGCTGCCTCAGATCCCCCCCAGCAGTGACTCCGCTGCCCCAGACCCCCCCAGCAGTGACTCCGCTGCCTCAGATCCCCCCCACCAGTGACTCCGCTGCCCCAGACCCCACCCCAGCAGTGACTCCGCTGCCTCAGATCCCCCCAGCAGTGACTCCGCTGCCTCAGATCCCCCCCAGCAGTGACTCCGCTGCCTCAGATCCCCCCCAGCAGTGACTCCGCTGCCTCAGATCCCCCCCAGCAGTGACTCCACTGCCTCAGATCCCCCCCCAGCAGTGACTTTGCTGCCTCAGATCCCCCCCCAGCAGTGACTCCGCTGCCTCAGATCCCCCCCAGCAGTGACTCCGCTGCCTCAGATCCCCCCCCAGCAGTGACTCCGCTGCCTCAGATCCCCCCCAGCAGTGACTCCGCTGCCTCAGATCCCCCCCAGCAGTGACTCCGCTGCCCCAGATCCCCCCCAGCAGTGACCGCTGCCCCTAACCCCCCCAGCAGTGACTCCGCTGCCCCAGAACCCCCCCAGCAGTGACTCCGCTGCCTCAGATCCCCCCCCAGCAGTGACTTCGCTGCCTCAGATCCCCCCCCAGCAGTGACTCCGCTGCCTCAGATCCCCCCCAGCAGTGACTCCGCTGCCTCAGATCCCCCCCCAGCAGTGACTCCGCTGCCTCAGATCCCCCCCCAGCAGTGACTCCGCTGCCTCAGATCCCCCCCAGCAGTGACTCCGCTGCCTCAGATCCCCCCCAGCAGTGACTCCGCTGCCCCAGATCCCCCCCAGCAGTGACCGCTGCCCCTAACCCCCCCAGCAGTGACTCCGCTGCCCCAGAACCCCCCCAGCAGTGACTCCGCTGCCTCAGATTCCCCCCCCCAGCAGTGACTCCGCTGCTCCAGATCCCCCCCCAGCAGTGACTCTGCTGCTCCAGATCCCCCCCCCAGCAGTGACTCTGCTGCTCCAGATCCCCCCCCCCCAGCAGTGACTCTGCTGCTCCAGATCCCCCCCAGCAGTGACTCTGCTGCTCCAGATCCCCCCCCAGCAGTGACTCTGCTGCTCCAGATCCCCCCCCCCAGCAGTGACTCTGCTGCTCCAGATCCCCCCCCAGCAGTGACTCTGCTGCTCCAGATCCCCCCCCCCCAGCAGTGACTCTGCTGCTCCAGATCCCCCCCAGCAGTGACTCTGCTGCTCCAGATCCCCCCCCAGCAGTGACTCTGCTGCTCCAGATCCCCCCCCCAGCAGTGACTCTGCTGCTCCAGATCCCCCCCCCCCCAGCAGTGACTCTGCTGCTCCAGATCCCCCCCCCAGCAGTGACTCTGCTGCTCCAGATCCCCCCCCCCCAGCAGTGACTCTGCTGCTCCAGATCCCCCCCCAGCAGTGACTCTGCTGCTCCAGATCCCCCCCCAGCAGTGACTCTGCTGCTCCAGATCCCCCCCCCAGCAGTGACTCTGCTGCTCCAGATCCCCCCCCAGCAGTGACTCTGCTGCTCCAGATCCCCCCCCAGCAGTGACTCTGCTGCTCCAGATCCCCCCCCAGCAGTGACTCTGCTGCTCCAGATCCCCCCCCCAGCAGTGACTCTGCTGCTCCAGATCCCCCCCCCCAGCAGTGACTCTGCTGCTCCAGATCCCCCCCCAGCAGTGACTCCGCTGCCCCTAACCCCCCCAGCAGTGACTCCGCTGCCCCTAACCCCCCCAGCAGTGACTCCGCTGCCCCAGATTCCCCCCCCAGCAGTGACTCCGCTGCCCTCTTACCCATTCACATCTTTTACATTTAGTTTATAAACAATTAGGGATTCTCTGGTCCCAATTTGTTTTTTTACTAATAGGAGGTGCCGATCCTTCTTCTAGAACTCACCGATATCGATCTCAGCAACGGTACAAATCATTGAAAAGTTCATCACAAATACATTTATTTCAATGTGAATGTGTATAAGGTGTACAAATAATAACGACCAAAGCAAACAAAAAATAAAGTTTTAATTAATAATTCATAAAATTAGAAGTAAACATAAAAAAATCAGGAAAATGATTAAATGGAGAACAAATTTAATAAGGGGAGTTCTCCCACTTCTACACTTCCTCCCCTCCCCCTCTGGTGTCACATTTGGCACCTTTCAGGAGGAACGGGGACTTGTTTTTGACAAATTCCCTTCCCCCACTTCCGGAGACGGACGCGGTCCAATCTCCCAGAAGTTCGGCCCCCTCTCCTTCTTCCCCCTGCTGCCGGGCCAATTAGAAAGTGCAGCGTGCTTCACGCATGTGCAGTACCTGATAATGGGAGAACCCGCTGACAACGGGAGAACCCCGCTGACGGCTAACAACGGGAGAACCCGCTGACGGCTGACAACGGGAGAGACCGGCTGACAACGGGAGAGCCCCGCTGACGGCTGACAACGGGAGAACCCTGCTGACAACGGGAGAACCCTGCTGACAACGGGAGAACCCTGCTGACATCGGGAGAACCCTGCTGACGGCTGACAACGGGAGAACCCTGCTGACGGCTGACAACGGGAGAACCCTGCTGACAATGGGAGAACCCTGCTGATGGCTGACAACGGGAGAGCCCCGCTGACGGCTGATAACGGGAGAGCCCCACTGACAACGGGAGAGCCCCGCTGACTGGTGATAACGGGAGAGCCCCGCTGACAACAGGAGAGCCCTGCTGACAACAGAAGAGCCCCGCTGACGGCTGACAACGGGAGAGCCCCGCTGACGGCTGACAACGGGAGAGCCCCGCTGACGGCTGACAACGGGAGAGCCCCGCTGACAGGTGATAACGGGAGAGCCCCGCTGACAGGTGATAACGGGAGAGCCCCGCTGACAGGTGATAACGGGAGAGCCCCGATGATGGCAGACAACGGGAGAACCCCGCTGATGGCTGACAACGGGAGAACCCCGCTGACGGCTGACAACGGGAGAACCCCGCTGACAGCTGATAACGGGAGAGCCCCGCTGACGGCTGACAACGGGAGAGCCCCGCTGACGGCTGACAACGGGAGAGCCCCGCTGACGGCTGACAACGGGAGAGCCCCGCTGACGGCTGACAACGGGAGAGCCCCGCTGACGGCTGACAACGGGAGAGCCCCGCTGACGGCTGACAACGGGAGAGCCCCGCTGACGGGAGAGCCCCGCTGACAGGTGATAACGGGAGAGCCCCGATGATGGCTGACAACGGGAGAGCCCCGATGATGGCTGACAACGGGAGAGCCCCGCTGACAGGTGATAACGGGAGAGCCCCGATGATGGCTGACAACGGGAGAGCCCCGATGACGGCTGACAATGGGAGAACACCGCTGACGGCTGACAACTGGAGAAGCCCGCTGACGGCTGACAACGGGAGAACCCCGCTGACGGCTGACAACGGGAGAACCCCGCTGACGGCTGACAACGGGAGAACCCCGCTGACGGCTGACAACGGGAGAACCCCGCTGACGGCTGACAACGGGAGAACCCCGCTGACGGCTGACAACGGGAGAACCCGCTGACGGCTGACAACGGGAGAGACCCGCTGGCGGCTGACAACGGGAGAGCCCCGCTGGCGGCTGACAACGGGAGAGCCCCGCTGACGGCTGATAACGGGAGAGCCCCGCTGACGGCTGATAACGGGAGAGCCCCGCTGACGGCTGATAACGGGAGAGCCCCGCTGACGGCTGATAACGGGAGAGCCCCGCTGACGGCTGATAACGGGAGAGCCCCGCTGACGGCTGATAACGGGAGAGCCCCGCTGACGGCTGATAACGGGAGAGCCCCGCTGACGGCTGACAACGGGAGAGCCCCGCTGATGGCTGACAACGGGAGAGCCCCGCTGATGGCT
>JBBDGP010005975.1:0-45935 GCA_037952835.1 Lithobates septentrionalis | reverse complement strand
GGCTGATCCAACTTTTGTAAAGCCTCCGCTTTACCTGTCCTGGCAGGGGGCGGGATCTCCCACACAGGTCCCGCCCCCAGACCGAAGAGCTCCTCCCTCTGTCACTCTGCTCTCTCCTCCTATCAGTGTGTTTCTCAAATGTCTGTCTTGTGGTATCTGAAAAGATAACAATTCTTGTGGTGAAGAACTTCTTCTTTATTTTTACATTTCGGTTCAGTTTTACTTTCCCTTCCCGGCTTTTCATTCAACACTTTCTCTCCCAGAGTTCCAGACTTTATTAAACCCTAAAATACCGGACACTCCACCCCCCACCCACCAATACCGGGCACTCCCCCCCCCTTCCTGCCCCCCAATACTGGGCACTCCCCCCCCCTTCCTGCCCCCAATACCGGGCACTCCCCCCCCCCTTCCTGCCCCCCAATACCGGGCACTCCCCCCCCTTCCTGCCCCCAATACCGGGCACTCCACCCCCAACCCACCAATACTGGGCACCCCCCCCCTTCCTGCCCCCCAATACCGGGCACTCCCCCCCTTCCTGCCCCCAATACTGGGCACTCCCCCCCCTTCCTGCCCCCAATACCGGGCACTCCCCCCCCCCACCCACCAATACTGTGCACTCCCCCCCCCCTTCCTGCCCCCCAATACCGGGCACTCCCCCCCCCCCCCCCCCAATACCGGGCACTCCCCCCCACCCACCAATACCGGACACTCCCCCCCCCACCCACCAATACTGGGCACTCCCCCCCCCCCCTTCCTGCCCCCAATACCGGGCACTCCCCCCCCCCCTTCCTGCCCCCCAATACCGGGCACTCCCCCCCCCCCCCTTCCTGCCCCCCAATACCGGGCACTCCCCCCCCCCACCCACCAATACCGGGCACTCCCCCCCCTTCCTGCCCCCAATACTGGGCACTCCCCCCCCTTCCTGCCCCCCAATACCGGGCACTCCCCCCCACCCACCAATACCGGACACTCCACCCCCAACCCACCAATACCGGGCACTCCCCCCCCCACCCACCAATACTGGGCACTCCCCCCCCCCCCCCCCCTTCCTGCCCCCCAATACCGGGCACTCCCCCCCTTCCTGCCCCCAATACTGGGCACTCCCCCCCCCCCCCCTTCCTGCCCCCCAATACCGGGCACTCCCCCCCCCCCCTTCCTGCCCCCCAATACCGGGCACTCCCCCCCCCCCCCAATACCGGGCACTCCCCCCCCCCACCCACCAATACCGGGCACTCCCCCCCCTTCCTGCCCCCAATACTGGGCACTCCCCCCCCTTCCTGCCCCCCAATACCGGGCACTCCCCCCCACCCACCAATACCGGACACTCCACCCCCAACCCACCAATACCGGGCACTCCCCCCCCCACCCACCAATACTGGGCACTCCCCCCCCCCCCCCCTTCCTGCCCCCCAATACCGGGCACTCCCCCCCTTCCTGCCCCCAATACTGGGCACTCCCCCCCCCCCCCTTCCTGCCCCCCAATACCGGGCACTCCCCCCCCTTCCTGCCCCCAATACCGGGCACTCCCCCGTTCCTGCCCCCAATACCGGGCACTCCCCCACCCACCAATACCGGGCACTCCCCCCCCCCCCCCCCCCCAATACCGGGCACTCCCCCCCCCCCCCCCCAATACCGGGCACTCCCCCCCACCCACCAATACCGGACACTCCACCCCCAACCCACCAATACCGGACACTCCACCCCCAACCCACCAATACCGGGCACTCCCCCCCACCCACCAATACTGGGCACTCCCCCCCCTTCCTGCCCCCCAATACCGGGCACTCCCCCCCCCCCCAATACCGGGCACTCCCCCCCCACCCACCAATACTGGGCACTCCCCCCCTTCCTGCCACCCAATACCGGGCACTCCCCCCCCCCCCCCTTCCTGCCCCCCAATACCGGGCACTCCCCCCCTTCCTGCCCCCAATACTGGGCACTCCCCCCCCTTCCTGCCCCCAATACCGGGCACTCCCCCCGTTCCTGCCCCCAATACCGGGCACTCCCCCCGTTCCTGCCCCCAATACCGGGCACTCCCCCTCCCGCCCCCCAAGACTGGGCACTCCCCCCCTTCCTGCCCCCCAATACCGGGCAGTTCCCCCCCAATACCGGGCAATCCCCCCCCAATACTGAGCACCCCCCCAATACCGGGCACTCCCCCCCAATACCGGGCATTCCCCCCAATACCGGGCACTCCCCCCCAATACCGGGCACTCCCCCCCCATACCAGGCACTCCCCCCCCCCCCAATACCGGGCACTCCCCCCCCCCCCCTTCCTGCCCCCCAATATTGGGCACTGCCCCCCTTCCTGCCCCCACATTACCGGCCACTCCCCCCCAATACTGGGCACTTCCCCCCCCACAATACTGGGCACTTCTCCCCCCCTTCCTGCCCCACAATATTGAGCACTTCCCCCCTACCTGCTCCCCAATACCGGGCACTTCCCCCCCCCTTCCTGCCCCCCAATACTGGGCACTGCCCCCCTTCCTGCCCCCACATTACCGGTCACTCCCCCCCAATACTGGGCACTTCCCCCCCCCCACAATACTGGGCACTTCTCCCCCCCTTCCTGCCCCACAATATTGAGCACTTCCCCCCCTTCCTGCCCCCAAGACCGGTCACTCCCCCCCAATACCGAGCACTTCCCCCCTTCCTGCCCCCCCAATACCGGGCACTTCCCCCCTTCCTGCCCCCCCAATACCGGGCACTGCCCCCCAATACCGGGCACTTCCCCCCCTTTCTGCCCCCCAATACCGGGCACTTCCCCCCCTTTCTGCCCCCCAATACCAGGCACTTTCCCCCCGTTCTGCCCCCCAATACCAGGCCCCTCCCCCCTTCTGCCCCCCCAATACCGGGCACATTGCCCCCCTTCTGCCCCCCCCAATACCAGGCACTTTGACCCCCTTCCTGCCATCCCCAATACCAGGCACCCCCCCTTCCTGCCCCCCCAATACCAGGCACTTTCCCCCTCTTCCTGACCCCCAATACCGGGCACCCCCCCCTTCCTGCCCCCCCAATTCCGGCCACTTCCCCCCCCTTCCTGCCCCACAATACCGGGCACCCCCCAATACTGAGCACTCCCCCCCCAATACTGGGCACTCCCCCCCATACCTGGTACTCCCCCCCCCCCCCCCCATGCTTGGCACTCCTCCCCCCTTCCTGCCTCACAATATTGAGCACTTCCCCCCCTACCTGCTCCCCAATACCGGGCACTTCCCCCCTTCCTGCCCCCCCAATACTGGGCACTTCCTCCCTTCCTGCCCCCCCAATACCGGGCACTTCCCCCCAATACCGGGCACTCCCCCCCTTTCTGCCCCCCAATACCGGGCACTCCCCCCCCTTTCTGCCCCCCAATACCAGGCACTTCCCCCCCTTCCTGCCCCCCAATACCAGGCCCCCCCTCCTGCCCCCCCAATACCGGGCACATTGCCCCCCTTCCTGTCCCCCCAATACCAGGCACTTTGACCCCCTTCCTGCCATCCCCAATACCAGGCACCCCCCCTTCCTGCCCCCCCAATGCCAGGCACTTTCCCCCTCTTCCTGACCCCCAATACCGGGCACTCCCCCCCCCTTCCTGCCCCCCATTTCTGGCCACTCCCCCCTTTCCTGCCCCACAATACCGGGCACCCCCCCCAATACTGGGCACTCCCCCCCCCCCCATGCTGGGCACTCCCCTCCCCCCCCCCCCCTTTTCCTGCCCCCCCATACTGGGCACTTCCCCCCCCCTACCTGCTCCCCAATACCAGGCACTTCTCCCCTTCCTGCCCCCCAATACCGGCCACTCCCCCCCTTCCTGCCCCCCAATACCAGGCACTTTGCCCCCTCTTTCCCCCCCAATACCAGGCACTCCCCCCCTTCCTGCCCCCCCAATACCGGGCACTTTCCTGCCCCCCTACACCAGGCGCTCCCCCCCTTCCTGCCCCCCAATACCAGGCACCCCCCCTTCCTGCCCCCCCAATACCAGGCACTTTCCCCCTCTTCCTGACCCCCAATACCGTGCACCCCCCCTTCCTGCCCCCCAATTCTGGCCACTCCCCCCCCAATACTGGGCACTTTCCCCCCATACCTGGTACTTCCCCCCCCCATGCTGGGCACTTCCCCCCCCTTCCTGCCCCACAATATTGGGCACTCCCCCCCTTTTCCTGCCCCCCCCCCATACTGGGCACTTTCCCCCCCTACCTGCTCCCCAATACCAGGCACTTCCCCCTTCCTGCCCCCCCAATACCGGGCACTTCTCCCCCCCCAATACTGGGCACTCCCCCCCCACCCACAAATACTGGGCACTCCCCCCCTTCCTGCCCCCCAATACTGGGCACTCCCCCCCTTCCTGCCCCCAATACCGGGCACTCCCCCCCTTCCTGCCCCCAATACCGGGCACTCCCCCTCCCCCTCCTGCCCCCCAAGACTGGGCACTCCCCCCCCCACCCACCAATACTGGGCACTCCCCCCCCATACCTGGTACTCCCCCCCCCCCCCCCCATGCTTGGCACTCCTCCCCCCTTCCTGCCTCACAATATTGAGCACTTCCCCCCCCTACCTGCTCCCCAATACCGGGCACTTCCCCCCTTCCTGCCCCCCCAATACCGGGCACTTCCTCCCTTCCTGCCCCCCCAATACCGGGCACTTCCCCCCAATACCGGGCACTCCCCCCCTTTCTGCCCCCCAATACCGGGCACTCCCCCCCCTTTCTGCCCCCCAATACCAGGCACTTCCCCCCCTTCCTGCCCCCCAATACCAGGCCCCCCCTCCTGCCCCCCAATACCGGGCACATTGCCCCCCTTCCTGTCCCCCCAATACCAGGCACTTTGACCCCCTTCCTGCCATCCCCAATACCAGGCACCCCCCCTTCCTGCCCCCCCAATGCCAGGCACTTTCCCCCTCTTCCTGACCCCCAATACCGGGCACTCCCCCCCCTTCCTGCCCCCCATTTCTGGCCACTCCCCCCTTTCCTGCCCCACAATACCGGGCACCCCCCCCAATACTGGGCACTTCCCCCCCCCCCCCATGCTGGGCACTCCCCCCCCCCCCTTTTCCTGCCCCCCCATACTGGGCACTTCCCCCCCCCTACCTGCTCCCCAATACCAGGCACTTCTCCCCTTCCTGCCCCCCAATACCGGCCACTCCCCCCCTTCCTGCCCCCCAATACCAGGCACTTTGCCCCCTCTTTCCCCCCCAATACCAGGCACTCCCCCCCTTCCTGCCCCCCCAATACCGGGCACTTTCCTGCCCCCCTACACCAGGCGCTCCCCCCCTTCCTGCCCCCCAATACCAGGCACCCCCCCTTCCTGCCCCCCCAATACCAGGCACTTTCCCCCTCTTCCTGACCCCCAATACCGTGCACCCCCCCTTCCTGCCCCCCAATTCTGGCCACTCCCCCCCCAATACTGGGCACTTTCCCCCCATACCTGGTACTTCCCCCCCCATGCTGGGCACTTCCCCCCCCTTCCTGCCCCACAATATTGGGCACTCCCCCCCTTTTCCTGCCCCCCCCCCATACTGGGCACTTTCCCCCCCTACCTGCTCCCCAATACCAGGCACTTCCCCCTTCCTGCCCCCCCAATACCGGGCACTTCTCCCCCCCCCAATACTGGGCACTCCCCCCCCACCCACAAATACTGGGCACTCCCCCCCTTCCTGCCCCCCAATACTGGGCACTCCCCCCCTTCCTGCCCCCAATACCGGGCACTCCCCCCCTTCCTGCCCCCAATACCGGGCACTCCCCCTCCCCCTCCTGCCCCCCAAGACTGGGCACTCCCCCCCCACCCACCAATACTGGGCACTCCCCCCCTTTCTGCCCCCCAATACCGGGCACTCCCCCCTTTCTGCCCCCCAATACCGGCCAATCCCCCCCCCCAATACTGAGCACCCCCTCAATACTGAGCACCCCCCCAATACCGGGCACTCCCCCCCCCCCCCTCCAATACCGGGCACTCCCCCCCCCCCCCCCACACCGGGCACTCCCCCCCAACACCGGGCACTCCCCCCCATACCGGGCACTCCCCCCCACCCCCCAACACCGGGCACTCCCCCCTCATACCCGGCACTCCCCCCCCATACCAGGCACTCCCCCCCTTCCTGCCCCCCCAATACCATGCACTTCCCCCTTCCTGCCCCCCCAATACCAGGCACTTCTCCCCCCCCCACCCACCAATACTGGGCACTCCCCCCCTTCCTACCCCCAATACCGGGCACTCCCCCCCTTCCTGCCCCCAATACCGGGCACTCCCCCTCCCCCTCCTGCCCCCCAAGACTGGGCACTCCCCCCCACCCACCAATACTGGGCACTCCCCCCCTTCCTGCCCCCCAATACCGGGCACTCCCCCCTTTCTGCCCCCCAATACCGGGCACTTCCCCCCCAATACCGGCCAATCCCCCCCCAATACTGAGCACCCCCCCCAATACTGAGCACCCCCCCAATACCGGGCACTCCCCCCCCCCCCCTCCAATACCGGGCACTCCCCCCCCTCCAATACCGGGCACTCCCCCCCTCCAATACCGGGCACTCCCACCCCTCAACACCGGGCACTCCCCCCCAACACCGGGCACTCCCCCCCATACCGGGCACTCCCCCCTCATACCGGGCACTCCCCCCACCCCCCAATACCGGGCACTTCCCCCCCATACCAGGCACTCCCCCCCCCTTCCTGCCCCCCAATACCAGGCACTTCCCCCCCTTCCTGCCCCCCAATACCAGGCCCCCCCTCCTGCCCCCCCAATACCGGGCACATTGCCCCCCTTCCTGTCCCCCCAATACCGGGCACTTCTCCCCTTCCTGCCATCCCCAATACCAGGCACCCCCCCTTCCTGCCCCCCCAATACCAGGCACTTTCCCCCTCTTCCTGACCCCCAATTCTGGCCACTCCCCCCCCTTCCTGCCCCACAATACCGGGCACCCCCCCCCAATACTGGGCACTTCCCCCCCCCATACCTGGTACTTCCCCCCCCCCCCCCCATGCTGGGCACTCCCCCCCCCTTCATGCCCCACAATATTGGGCACTCCCCCCCCCTTTTCCTGCCCCCCCATACTGGGCACTTTCCCCCCCTACCTGCTCCCCAATACCAGGCACTTCTCCCCTTCCTGCCCCCCAATACCGGCCACTCCCCCCCTTCCTGCCCCCCAATACCAGGCACTTTGCCCCCCTCTTTCCCCCCAATACCAGGCACTCCCCCCCTTCCTGCCCCCCCAATACCGGGCACTTTCCTGCCCCCCTACACCGGGCGCTCCCCCCCTTCCTGCCCCCCCAATACTAGGCACCCCCCCTCCTGCCCCCCCAATACCAGGCACTTTCCCCCTCTTCCTGACCCCCAATACCGGGCACCCCCCCCTTCCTGCCCCCCAATTCTGGCCACTCCCCCCCCAATACTGGGCACTTCCCCCCCATACCTGGTACTTCCCCCCCCCCTATGCTGGGCACTTCCCCCCCCCTTCCTGCCCCACAATATTGGGCACTCCCCCCCTTTTCCTGCCCCCCATACTGGGCACTTTCCCCCCCTACCTGCTCCCCAATACCAGACACTTCCCCCTTCCTGCCCCCCCAATACCGGGTACTTCTCCCCTTCCTGCCCCCCAATACCGGCCACTCCCCCCCTTCCTGCCCCCCCAATACCAGGCACTTTGCCCCCCTCTTTCCCACCCAATACCAGGCACTTTGCCCCCCTCTTTCCCCCCCCCAATACCGGGCACTTTCCTGCCCCCCTACACCGGGCGCTCCCCCCCTTCCTGCCCCCCCCCAATACCAGGCACTTCCCCCTCTTCCTGCCCCCCCAATATTGGGCACTCCCCCCCCCTTCTTGCCCCCCTAATACCGGCGGGCACTGCCCCCCCCAATACTGGGCACTCCCCCCCCATTCTTGCCCCCCAAATACCGGGCACTGCCCCCCAATACTGGGCACTCCCCCCTTCCTGGTCCCCCAATACTGGGAACCCCCCTTCCTGGTCCCCCCAATACCGGGCACCTTCCCCCTTTCCTGCCCCCCCAATACTGGGCACTCCCCCCCCTTTCTGCCCCCCCAATACTGGGCACTTCCCCCAATACTGGGCACCCCCCTAATACCGGGCACTG
Organism: Lithobates septentrionalis; assembly: GCA_037952835.1. Taxonomy (NCBI): domain Eukaryota; kingdom Metazoa; phylum Chordata; class Amphibia; order Anura; family Ranidae; genus Lithobates; species Lithobates septentrionalis. The sequence goes on along the minus strand of JBBDGP010005975.1, from coordinate 37,872 downwards.
CCCGCCAATACGGGGCACTTTCCCCCTTCCTGCCCCCCCAATACCGGGCACTTTCCCCCATCCTGCCCCCCAATACCGGCACTTTACTCCATCCTGCCCCCCAATACAGCACTTTCCTCCATCCCGCCCCCCAATACGGGGCACTTTCCCCCTTCCTGCCCCCCCAATACGGGGCACTTTCCCCCTTCCTGCCCCCCCAATACCGGGCACTTCCCCCCTTCCTACCCCCCCCAATACCAGGCACTTCCCCCCCTTCCCCCCCCAAAACCCTCTTCCTGCCCCCCTAATACTGGCCACTGACCCCCCAATACTGGGCACCTTCCTGCCCCCCCAATACCGGGCATTCCCCCCCCCTTCCTGCCTCCCAATACTAAGCACCCCCCCCCTTCCTGCCCCCACAATACCAGGCACTCCCCCCCCCCCCCCCCAGGCCATTTTTCAGCTTTGAGCGCTCTCTCACTTTGACAATTACTCAGTCAGATAGAGATTTCTTTTGGTGATATTTAATTACCTGGGGGGGGGAGTTATTTTTTACTAAAAAAAAAACAAAAAAGCACATTTTGAAAAAAGTAAATGTATTTCTTGGTTTCTGTCAGTAAATTTTGTAAACAAGTAATTTTTCTCCTTCACTAATGAGGAGGCACTAATATGCCACACTTATGGGCACTGATAGGAAGCACAGATGGGCGGCACTGGTGGGTGGCATTGATGGGCAGCACTGATAGCCAACACTGACTGGCATCACTGATGGCCACTGATTGCTGGCACTTGTGGGCACTGATTGGCACTGATTGCTGGCACTTGTGGGCACTGATTGCTGGCACTTGTGGGCACTGATTGCTGGCACTTGTGGGCACTGATTGCTGGCACTTGTGGGCACTGATTGCTGGCACTTGTGGGCACTGGCACTGATTGCTGGCACTTGTGGGCACTGATTGCCACTGATTGCTGGCACTTGTGGGCACTGATTGCTGGCACTTGTGGGCACTGATTGCTGGCACTTGTGGGCACTGATTGCTGGCACTTGTGGGCACTGATTGGCACTGATTGCTGGCACTTGTGGGCACTGATTGGCACTGATTGCTGGCACTTGTGGGCACTGATTGGCACTGATTGCTGGCACTTGTGGGCACTGATTGCTAGATGTCCTCTGTGAGGAGATGCCGCTGATCAGCTCTCCTCTCAATCTGTCAGTGTGAGGAGAGGAGAGCCGATTACCAGCATCTCCGTGTTTACATGTGACTGGCTGTGATTGGACACAGCAGATCACATGGTTAAATAGCCGCGGCTCTTTAAACAGATCGGGGTCGTGCCATGTCCTAGCAACACGGCGAGGCCGTGATTGCGGTCGTTCTGGAGGGCCGTCATATGACGTCCACCCACAACGAGAGCCGCAACGCCCAGCCGTCATTTGACAGCCGACGGGCAGGAAAAGGTTAAAGGAGAAGTACGGGGAGAGCTCATTGGCTGAGCTTCTCCAGGAGAGAACTTTACTCTCCTGTGATCCGGGCTAAAGTCTGCTCTCTAGTAACGTCACAGATATCAGTTCAGGCAATGGAAATCGGGATCTGCCAGATCCCTGGACTGACACTCGGCTCAGCCAATCAGAGAGCGGAGGTCAGTCCAGTAGGCGGAGGAAGAGGCCGGGCGGGTAGGTGGAGGAAGAGGCCGGGCCGGTAGGTGGAGGAAGAGGTTTGGGCGGCAGGCGGAGGAAGAGGTCGGGACGGCAGGCGGAGGAAGAGGTCGGGGCGGCAGGCGGAGGAAAAGACGTCGGGGCGGCAGGCGGAGGAAGAGACGTCGGGGCGGCAGGCGGAGGAAGAGACGTCGGGGCGGCAGGCGGAGGAAGAGACGTCGGGGCGGCAGGCGGAGGAAGAGACGTCGGGGCGGCAGGCGGAGGAAGAGACGTCGGGGCGGCAGGCGGAGGAAGAGACGTCGGGGCGGCAGGCGGAGGAAGAGACGTCGGGGCGGCAGGCGGAGGAAGAGGTCAGAGGAAGAGGTCAGGGCAGTAGGCGGAGGAAGAGGTCGGGGCGGAAGAGGGCGGGACGGTAGGCGGAGGAAGAGGTCGGAGGAAGAGGTTGGGGCGGTAGGTGGAGGAAGAGGTCGGGGCGGAGGAAGAGGGCGGGACGGTAGGCGGAGGAAGAGGGCGGGACGGTAGGCGGAGGAAGAGGTTGAGGCGGTAGGTGGAAGAAGAGGTCGGGGCGGAGGAAGAGGGCGGGACGGTAGGCGGAGGAAGAGGTCAGAGGAAGAGGTCAGGGCAGTAGGCGGAGGAATAGGTCGGGCGGAAGAGGGCGGGACGGTAGGCGGAGAAAGAGGTCGGAGGAAGAGGTTGGGGCGGTAGGTGGAGGAAGAGGTCGGGGCGGAGGAAGAGGGCGGGACGGTAGGCGGAGGAAGAGGTTGGGGCGGAGGAAGAGGGCGGGACGGTAGGCGGAGGAAGAGGTCGGGGCGGAGGAAGAGGGCGGGACGGTAGGCGGAGGAAGAGGTCGGGGCGGAGGAAGAGGTCGGGGCGGAGGAAGAGGGCAGGGCGGTAGTCGGAGGAAGAGGTCGGGGTGGAGGAAGAGGGCGGGACGGTAGGCGGAGGAAGAGGTCGGGGCGGAGGAAGAGACGTCGGGGCGGAGGAAGAGACGTCGGGGCGGCAGGCGGAGGAAGAGACGTCGGGGCGGCAGGCGGAGGAAGAGACGTCGGGGCGGCAGGCGGAGGAAGAGACGTCGGGGCGGCAGGCGGAGGAAGAGACGTCGGGGCGGCAGGCGGAGGAAGAGACGTCGGGGCGGCAGGCGGAGGAAGAGACGTCGGGGCGGCAGGCGGAGGAAGAGGTCAGAGGAAGAGGTCAGGGCAGTAGGCGGAGGAAGAGGTCGGGGCGGAAGAGGGCGGGACGGTAGGCGGAGGAAGAGGTCGGAGGAAGAGGTTGGGGCGGTAGGTGGAGGAAGAGGTCGGGGCGGAGGAAGAGGGCGGGACGGTAGGCGGAGGAAGAGGTTGAGGCGGTAGGTGGAAGAAGAGGTCGGGGCGGAGGAAGAGGGCGGGGCGGAGGAAGAGGGCGGGATGGTAGGCGGAGGAAGAGGTCGGGGCGGAGGAAGAGGGCGGGACGGTAGGCGGAGGAAGAGGTCGGGGCGGAGGAAGAGGGCGGGATGGTAGGCGGAGGAAGAGGTCGGGGCGGAGGAAGAGGTCGGGGCGGAGGAAGAGGGCAGGGCGGTAGTCGGAGGAAGAGGTCGGGGTGGAGGAAGAGGGCGGGACGGTAGGCGGAGGAAGAGGTCGGAGGAAGAGGTTGGGGCGATAGGTGGAGGAAGAGGTCGGGGCGGAGGAAGAGGGCGGGACGGTAGGCGGAGGAAGAGGTTGGGGCGGTAGGCGGAGGAAGAGGTCGGGGCGGAGGAAGAGGGCGGGACGGTAGGCGGAGGAAGAGGGCGGGACGGTAGGCGGAGGAAGAGGTCGGGGCGGAGGAAGAGGGCGGGGCGGTAGTCGGAGGAAGAGATCGGGGTGGAGGAAGAGGGCGGGACGGTAGGCGGAGGAAGAGGTCGGGGCGGAGGAAGAGGGCGGGACGGTAGGCGGAGGAAGAGGTTGGGGCGGTAGGTGGAGGAAGAGGTCGGGGCGGAGGAAGAGGGCGGGACGGTAGGCGGAGGAAGAGGGCGGGACGGTAGGCGGAGGAAGAGGTCGGGGCGGAGGAAGAGGGCGGGGCGGTAGTCGGAGGAAGAGGTCGGGGTGGAGGAAGAGGGCGGGACGGTAGGCGGAGGAAGAGGTCGGGGCGGAGGAAGAGGGCGGGACGGTAGGCGGAGGAAGAGGTCAGGCTAGTAGCTTTCATACCAGACCCTTCCCATCAAAAAATCGAGTATTCGGCTTCTTTACAGAGGACTTTCCATTTCATTTTTTTGAAGTTCAAGTAACCCAAATAGTTTTTGTTGTCGTTCTCTCTTTATATGGTCTCTGGGTGTCGGACCTTCTCATCGATAGTTCCATTAATAGTAATTCCTGACAGTGACAACACTACAACAGACAATCCCGCGTCCAAAGTATTTGATTGGCTGCTAATTTTGTATGTTTGCCACTGACAAAGAATCGATCGGTCTATAATTTTATTGGTCGGTTTATTATAACAGTGAGAGAATAACAACAAAAATATCCAGAAAAACACATTTCAAAAAAGTACTAACTTGATTTGCATTTTAATGAGTGAAATAAGTATGTGAACCCTTCACAAAACATGACTTAGTAGTTGGTGGAGAAATCCTTGTTGGTGATCACAGAGGTCAGACGTTTCTTGGAGTTGGCCTCCAGGTTCGCACACATCTCAGGAGGGATTTTGTCCTCTTTGCAGATCCTCTCCAAGTCATTAAGGTTTCCAGGCTGATGTTTGGTAACTCGAACCTTCAGCTCCCTCCACATATTTTCTATGGCATTAAGGTCTGGAGACTGGATAGGCCACTCTAGGACCTTCATGTGCTTCTTCTTGAGCCCCTCCTTTGTTGCCTTGGCGGTATGTTTTGGGTCATTGTCATGCTGGAAGACCCATCCATGACCCATCTTCAATGCCCTGGCTGAGGGAAGGAGGTTCTCACCCAAGATTTGATGGTACATGGGCCCCGTCCATCGTCCCTTTGATGCAGTGAAGTTCTCCTGTCCCCTTATCAGAAAAACACCCCCAAAGCATAATGTCTCCACCTCCATGTATGACGGTGGGGGATGGTGTTCTTGGGGTCATAGGACCTCCATGTATGATGGTGGGGGATGGTGTTCTTGGGGTCATAGGACCTCCATGTATGACGGTGGGGGATGGTGTTCTTGGGGTCATAGGACCTCCATGTATGACGGTGGGGGATGGTGTTTTTGGGGTCATAGGACCTCCATGTATGACGGTGGGGGATGGTGTTCTTGGGGTCATAGGACCTCCATGTATGATGGTGGGGGATGGTGTTTTTGGGGTCATAGGACCTCCATGTATGACGGTGGGGGATGGTGTTCTTGGGGTCATAGGACCTCCATGTATGATGGTGGGGGATGGTGTTCTTGGGGTCATAGGACCTCCATGTATGACGGTGGGGGATGGTGTTTTTGGGGTCATAGGACCTCCATGTATGACGGTGGGGGATGGTGTTTTTGGGGTCATAGGACCTCCATGTATGACGGTGGGGGATGGTGTTCTTGGGGTCATAGGACCTCCATGTATGACGGTGGGGGATGGTGTTCTTGGGGTCATAGGACCTCTATGTATGACGGTGGGGGATGGTGTTCTTGGGGTCATAGGACCTCCATGTATGACGGTGGGGGATGGTGTTCTTGGGGTCATAGGACCTCCATGTATGACGGTGGGGGATGGTGTTCTTGGGGTCATAGGACCTCCATGTATGACGGTGGGGGATGGTGTTCTTGAGGTCATAGGACCTCCATGTATGACGGTGGGGGATGGTGTTCTTGGGGTCATAAGACCTCCATGTATGACGGTGGGGGATGGTGTTCTTGGGGTCATAGGACCTCCATGTATGACGGTGGGGGATGGTGTTCTTGGGGTCATAGGACCTCCATGTATGACGGTGGGGGATGGTGTTCTTGGGGTCATAGGACCTCCATGTATGACGGTGGGGGATGGTGTTCTTGGGGTCATAGGTCCTCCATGTATGACGGTGGGGGATGGTGTTCTTGGGGTCATAGGACCTCCATGTATGACGGTGGGGGATGGTGTTCTTGGGGTCATAGATCCTCCATGTATGATGGTGGGGGATGGTGTTCTTGGGGTCATAGGACCTCCATGTATGACGGTGGGGGATGGTGTTCTTGGGGTCATAGATCCTCCATGTATGATGGTGGGGGATGGTGTTCTTGGGGTCATAGGACCTCCATGTATGACGGTGGGGGATGGTGTTCTTGGGGTCATAGGTCCTCCATGTATGACGGTGGGGGATGGTGTTCTTGGGGTCATAGGACCTCCATGTATGATGGTGGGGGATGGTGTTCTTGGGGTCATAGGACCTCCATGTATGATGGTGGGGGATGGTGTTCTTGGGGTCATAGGACCTCCATGTATGATGGTGGGGGATGGTGTTCTTGGGGTCATAGGACCTCCATGTATGACGGTGGGGGATGGTGTTCTTGGGGTCATAGGACCTCCATGTATGACGGTGGGGGATGGTGTTCTTGGGGTCATAGGACCTCCATGTATGACGGTGGGGGATGGTGTTCTTGGGGTCATAGGACCTCCATGTATGACGGTGGGGGATGGTGTTCTCGTGGTCATAGGACCTCCATGTATGGTGGTGGGGGATGGTGTTCTTGGGGTCATAGGACCTCCATGTATGACGGTGGGGGATGGGGTTCTTGGGGTCATAGGACCTCCATGTATGACAGTGGGGGATGGTGTTCTTGGGGTCATAGGACCTCCATGTATGACAGTGGGGGATGGTGTTCTCGTGGTCATAGGACCTCCATGTATGACGGTGGGAGGTTGGTGTTCTTGGGGTCATAGGACCTCCATGTATGACGGTGGGGGATGGTGTTCTTGGGGTCATAGGACCTCCATGTATGACGGTGGGGGATGGTGTTCTTGGGGTCATAGGACCTCCATGTATGACGGTGGGGGATGGGGTTCTTGGGGTCATAGGACCTCCATGTATGACAGTGGGGGATGGTGTTCTTGGGGTCATAGGACCTCCATGTATGACAGTGGGGGATGGTGTTCTCGTGGTCATAGGACCTCCATGTATGGTGGTGGGGGATGGTGTTCTTGGGGTCATAGGACCTCCATGTATGACGGTGGGGGATGGTGTTCTTGGGGTCATAGGACCTCCATGTATGACGGTGGGGGATGGTGTTCTTGGGGTCATAGGACCTCCATGTATGATGGTGGGGGATGGGGTTCTTGGGGTCATAGGACCTCCATGTATGACGGTGGGGGATGGGGTTCTTGGGGTCATAGGTCCTCCATGTATGATGGTGGGGGATGGAGTTCTTGGGGTCATAGGACCTCCATGTATGACGGTGGGGGATGGGGTTCTTGGGGTCATAGGTCCTCCATGTATGATGGTGGGGGATGGAGTTCTTGGGGTCATAGGACCTCCATATATGACGGTGGGGGATGGTGTTCTTGGGGTCATAGGACCTCCATATATGACGGTGGGGGATGGTGTTCTTGGGGTCATAGGACCTCCATGTATGACGGTGGGGGATGGTGTTCTTGGGGTCATAGGCAGCATTCCTCCTCCTCCTCCTCCAAACACGGCAAGTTGAGTTGATGCCAAAGATCTGGATTTTGGTCTCCTCTGACCACAACACTTTCCCCCAGTTCTCCTCGGAATCATTCGATGTTCATTAGTGATCTTCAGATGGACCTGTACATGTGATTTCCTGAGCAGGGGGACCTTGCGGGGGCTGCAGGATTTCAGTCCTTCACGGTGTAGTGTGTTACCGATTGTTTTCTTGGTGGCTATGGTCCCAGCTGAGATCATTGACAAGATTCTCCCGTGTAGTTCTGGGCTGATTCCTCACCGTTCTCATCATCATTGAACCTCCATGAGGTGAGATCTTGTATGGAGCCCCAGACCGAGGGAGATCGATCGTTATTTTGTGTTTCTTCTATTTGTGAATAATCGCTCCAACTGTTGTCTCCTCTCACCAATCTTCTTGCCGACATCCTTGGACAGATCTTTGGTGTTGGCCACGGTGGAGAGATTGGAATCTGATTGATTGATTCTGTGGACAGGTGTCTTCTATGCAGGTAACAAGCTGAGATTAGGAGCACTCCCTATAAGAGAGAGAGAGAGAGAGAGAGAGAGAGAAGAGTGCTCCTAATCTCAGCTCGTTACCTGCATAGAAGACACCTGGGAGCCAGAAATCTCACTGATTGATCGGGGATCAAATACTTATTTCACTCATTAAAATGCAAATCAATTTATAACTTTTTTGAAATGTGTTTTTCTGGATATTTTTGTTGCTATTCTCTCACTGTTAAAATAAATCGACCAATAAAATTATAGACTGATTGTTTCTTTGTCACAAAATCAGCAGCCGATCGAATACTTTTTCCCCCTCACTGTATATAAATGAGAGCTCCATCCCCCTATAGTCAGAGCGGGGCGGTGTTATCCGCAGGTCACCTCTTACCTGCATTGGAATATTTTACTGACACTTTGACTCTGAGATAGAAGATGGAAAACCCGGGTAGTTTTTTGGGTTTTTTTTTCTTCTTCCTCCTTTGCTGTCTGTCTGTCCTGCTGGGCGAGTTCCCCGTCATCTTCTGTCCTGAGAGGGAAAGTCCGAGGAAATTTCCTGCTCAGACGCCGAGAAGAACTCGTCCCCGAGGATTCCCCACATATCATCACTTTCTATCCCAGCGGGGGATGGAGGAAGAATGACCGACAGATACAGAGGGGTACTCACAACATCAATGACATCATAGAGAATAACAGAGACACCACTCACAATTATGTTGGGGTTAGCAACTAGTGTCAGAGCTTGTGCCCGATTTACCTGTCTGAGAGCTGCCTGTGTGTGACCGCTACATGAACCTGTCCAAGTCTACACTGGGGAAGGACTGTCCACGCTCTACAGTCCACGCCGGACGTTCCACACCACATACTGGACACTGGACGTTCCACACTGCACCCCTGAACCCTGCTCTCTGTACGTAGATCACCCCCGAACCCTGCTCTCTGTACGTAGAGCACCCCTGAACCCTGCTCTCTGTACGTGGTGCACCCCTGAACCCTGCTCTCTGTACGTGGTGCACCCCTGAACCCTGCTCTCTGTACGTGGTGCACCCCTGAACCCTGCTCTCTGTGCGTAGCGCACCCCTGAACCCTGCTCTCTGTACGTAGCGCACCCCTGAACCCTGCTCTCTGTACGTGGTGCACCCCTGAACCCTGCTCTCTGTACATAGATCACCCCTGAACCCTGCTCTCTGTACGTAGATCACCCCTGAACCCTGCTCTCTGTACGTAGAGCACCCCTGAACCCTGCTCTCTGTACGTAGATCACCCCTGAACCCTGCTCTCTGTACGTAGCACACCCCTGAACCCTGCTCTCTGTACGTAGATCACCCCTGAACCCTGCTCTCTGTACGTAGATCACCCCTGAACCATGCTCTCTGTACGTAGCGCACCCCTGAACCCTGCTCTCTGTACGTAGCACACCCCTCAACCCTGCTCTCTGTACGTAGCACACCCCTGAACCCTGCTCTCTGTACGTAGCACACCCCTGAAGCCTGCTCTCTGTACGTAGATCACCCCTGAACCCTGCTCTCTGTACGTAGATCACCCCTGAAGCCTGCTCTCTGTACGTAGATCACCCCTGAACCCTGCTCTCTGTACGTAGCACACCCCTGAACCCTGCTCTCTGTACGTAGATCACCCCTGAACCCTTCTCTCTGTACGTAGATCACCCCTGAAGCCTGCTCTCTGTACGTAGCGCACCCCTGAACCCTGCTCTCTGTACGTGGTGCACCCCTGAACCCTGCTCTCTGTACGTAGATCACCCCTGAACCCTGCTCTCTGTACGTAGATCACCCCTGAACCCTGCTCTCTGTACGTAGATCACCCCTGAACCCTGCTCTCTATACGTAGATCACCCCTGAACCCTGCTCTCTGTACGTAGATCACCCCTGAATCCTGCTCTCTGTACGTAGAGCACCCCTGAACCCTGCTCTCTGTACATAGATCACCCCTGAACCCTGCTCTCTGTATGTAGCGCACCCCTGAAGCCTGCTCTCTGTACGTAGCGCACCCCTGAAGCCTGCTCTCTGTACGTAGCGCACCCCTGAAGCCTGCTCTCTGTACGTAGCGCACCCCTGAAGCCTGCTCTCTGTATGTAGAGCACCCCTGAACCCTGCTCTCTGTACATGGCGCACCCCTGAACCCTGCTCTCTGTACGTAGAGCACCCCTGAACCCTGCTCTCTGTACGTAGATCACACCTGAACCCTGCTCTCTGTACGTAGATCACCCCTGAACCCTGCTCTCTGTACGTGGTGCACCCCTGAACCCTGCTCTCTGTACATAGAGCCACCCTGAACCCTGCTCTCTGTATGAAGAGCACCCCTGAACCCTGCTCTCTGTACATAGAGCACCCCTGAACCCTGCTCTCTGTGCGTAGCGCACCCCTGCACCCTGCTCTCTGTGCGTAGCGCACCCCTGCACCCTGCTCTCTGTGCGTAGCGCACCCCTGCACCCTGCTCTCTGTGCGTAGCGCACCCCTGCACCCTGCTCTCTGTACGTAGCGCACCCCTGAACCCTGCTCTCTGTGCGTAGCGCACCCCTGAACCCTGCTCTCTGTGCGTAGCGCACCCCTGAACCCTGCTCTCTGTGCGTAGCGCACCCCTGAACCCTGCTCTCTGTACGTAGAGCACCCCTGAACCCTGCTCTCTGTACGTGGTGCACCCCTGAACCCTGCTCTCTGTACGTGGTGCACCCCTGAACCCTGCTCTCTGTACGTAGATCACCCCTGAACCCTGCTCTCTGTACGTAGATCACCCCTGAACCCTGCTCTCTGTACGTAGATCACCCCTGAACCCTGCTCTCTGTACGTAGCGCACCCCTGAAGCCTGCTCTCTGTACGTAGCGCACCCCTGAAGCCTGCTCTCTGTACGTAGCGCACCCCTGAAGCCTGCTCTCTGTACGTAGATCACCCCTGAAGCCTGCTCTCTGTACGTAGATCACCCCTGAAGCCTGCTCTCTGTACGTAGAGCACCCCTGAAGCCTGCTCTCTGTACGTAGAGCACCCCTGAACCCTGCTCTCTGTACGTAGAGCACCCCTGAACCCTGCTCTCTGTACGTAGATCACCCCTGAACCCTGCTCTCTGTACGTAGATCACCCCTGAACCCTGCTCTCTGTACGTAGATCACCCCTGAACCCTGCTCTCTGTACGTAGATCACCCCTGAACCCTGCTCTCTGTGCGTAGCGCACCCCTGAACCCCGCTCTCTGTACGTGGTGCACCCCTGAACCCTGCTCTCTGTACATAGAGCCACCCTGAACCCTGCTCTCTGTATGAAGAGCACCCCTGAACCCTGCTCTCTGTACATAGAGCACCCCTGAACCCTGCTCTCTGTGCGTAGCGCACCCCTGCACCCTGCTCTCTGTGCGTAGCGCACCCCTGCACCCTGCTCTCTGTGCGTAGCGCACCCCTGAACCCTGCTCTCTGTACGTAGCGCACCCCTGAATCCTGCTCTCTGTGCGTAGCGCACCCCTGAACCCTGCTCTCTGTACGTAGCGCACCCCTGAATCCTGCTCTCTGTACGTAGCGCACCCCTGAACCCTGCTCTCTGTGCGTAGCGCACCCCTGAACCCTGCTCTCTGTACGTGGTGCACCCCTGAACCCTGCTCTCTGTACGTGGTGCACCCCTGAACCCTGCTCTCTGTACGTAGAGCACCCCTGAACCCTGCTCTCTGTACGTGGTGCACCCCTGAACCCTGCTCTCTGTACGTGGTGCACCCCTGAACCCTGCTCTCTGTGCGTGGTGCACCCCTGAACCCTGCTCTCTGTGCGTAGATCACCCCTGAACCCTGCTCTCTATACGTGGTGCACCCCTGAACCCTGCTCTCTGTACGTAGAGCACCCCTGAACCCTGCTCTCTGTACGTAGAGCAACCCTGAATCCTGCTCTCTGTGCGTAGCGCACCCCTGAACCCTGCTCTCTGTACGTAGCGCACCCCTGAATCCTGCTCTCTGTACGTAGCGCACCCCTGAACCCTGCTCTCTGTGCGTAGCGCACCCCTGAACCCTGCTCTCTGTACGTGGTGCACCCCTGAACCCTGCTCTCTGTACGTGGTGCACCCCTGAACCCTGCTCTCTGTGCGTAGCGCACCCCTGAACCCTGCTCTCTGTACGTGGTGCACCCCTGAACCCTGCTCTCTGTACGTGGTGCACCCCTGAACCCTGCTCTCTGTACGTAGAGCACCCCTGAACCCTGCTCTCTGTACGTGGTGCACCCCTGAACCCTGCTCTCTGTACGTGGTGCACCCCTGAACCCTGCTCTCTGTGCGTAGATCACCCCTGAACCCTGCTCTCTGTACGTGGTGCACCCCTGAACCCTGCTCTCTGTACGTGGTGCACCCCTGAACCCTGCTCTCTGTACGTAGAGCACCCCTGAACCCTGCTCTCTGTACGTAGAGCACCCCTGAACCCTGCTCTCTGTACGTAGAGCACCCCTGAACCCTGCTCTCTGTACGTAGAGCACCCCTGAACCCTGCTCTCTGTACGTAGAGCACCCCTGAACCCTGCTCTCTGTGCGTAGAGCACCCCTGAACCCTGCTCTCTGTGCGTAGTGCACCCCTGAACCCTGCTCTCTGTGCGTAGTGCACCCCTGAACCCTGCTCTCTGTACGTAGAGCACCCCTGAACCCTGCTCTCTGTACGTAGAGCACCCCTGAACCCTGCTCTCTGTACGTAGAGCACCCCTGAACCCCGATCTCTGTGCGTAGTGCACCCCTGAACCCTGCTCTCTGTACGTAGAGCACCCCTGAACCCTGCTCTCTGTACGTAGAGCACCCCTGAACCCCGCTCTCTGTACGTAGAGCACCCCTGAACCCTGCTCTCTGTACGTAGAGCACCCCTGAACCCTGCTCTCTGTACATGGCGCACCCCTGAACCCTGCTCTCTGTACGTAGATCACCCCTGAACCCTGCTCTCTGTACGTAGCACACCCCTGAACCCCGATCTCTGTGCGTAGTGCACCCCTGAACCCTGCTCTCTGTACGTAGAGCACCCCTGAACCCTGCTCTCTGTACGTAGAGCACCCCTGAACCCCGCTCTCTGTATGTAGAGCACCCCTGAACCCTGCTCTCTGTACGTAGAGCACCCCTGAACCCCGCTCTCTGTACGTAGAGCACCCCTGAACCCTGCTCTCTGTACATGGCGCACCCCTGAACCCCGCTCTCTGTACGTAGAGCACCCCTGAACCCTGCTCTCTGTACATGGCGCACCCCTGAACCCTGCTCTCTGTACGTAGAGCACCCCTGAACCCTGCTCTCTGTACGTAGAGCACCCCTGAACCCTGCTCTCTGTACGTAGAGCACCCCTGAACCCTGCTCTCTGTACGTAGAGCACCCCTGAACCCTGCTCTCTGTACGTAGAGCACCCCTGAACCCCGCTCTCTGTACGTAGAGCACCCCTGAACCCTGCTCTCTGTACGTGGTGCACCCCTGAACCCTGCTCTCTGTACGTAGAGCACCCCTGAACCCTGCTCTCTGTACGTAGAGCACCCCTGAACCCCGCTCTCTGTACGTAGAGCACCCCTGAACCCTGCTCTCTGTACGTAGAGCACCCCTGAACCCCGCTCTCTGTACGTAGAGCACCCCTGAACCCTGCTCTCTGTACGTAGAGCACCCCTGAACCCCGCTCTCTGTATGTAGAGCACCCCTGAACCCTGCTCTCTGTACGTAGAGCACCCCTGAACCCTGCTCTCTGTACGTAGAGCACCCCTGAACCCTGCTCTCTGTACGTAGAGCACCCCTGAACCCCGCTCTCTGTACGTAGAGCACCCCTGAACCCTGCTCTCTGTACGTGGTGCACCCCTGAACCCTGCTCTCTGTACGTAGAGCACCCCTGAACCCTGCTCTCTGTACGTAGAGCACCCCTGAACCCCGCTCTCTGTACGTAGAGCACCCCTGAACCCTGCTCTCTGTACGTAGAGCACCCCTGAACCCCGCTCTCTGTACGTAGAGCACCCCTGAACCCTGCTCTCTGTACGTAGAGCACCCCTGAACCCCGCTCTCTGTATGTAGAGCACCCCTGAACCCTGCTCTCTGTACGTAGAGCACCCCTGAACCCTGCTCTCTGTACGTAGAGCACCCCTGAACCCTGCTCTCTGTACGTAGAGCACCCCTGAACCCCGCTCTCTGTACGTAGAGCACCCCTGAACCCTGCTCTCTGTACGTGGTGCACCCCTGAACCCTGCTCTCTGTACGTAGAGCACCCCTGAACCCTGCTCTCTGTACGTAGAGCACCCCTGAACCCCGCTCTCTGTACGTAGAGCACCCCTGAACCCTGCTCTCTGTACGTAGAGCACCCCTGAACCCCGCTCTCTGTACGTAGAGCACCCCTGAACCCTGCTCTCTGTACGTAGAGCACCCCTGAACCCCGCTCTCTGTATGTAGAGCACCCCTGAACCCTGCTCTCTGTACGTAGAGCACCCCTGAACCCCGCTCTCTGTATGTAGAGCACCCCTGAACCCTGCTCTCTGTACGTAGAGCAGAGGGGGGAGAGGGCCACAGCTTGGCTTAAAGCGCAGTTCCACCCACATTGTTTTTAATGGCACATTTGTCCTCTTCCTGTGAACCTCGCTGTCATTTCCGGCCGCACATTGGGAGATGAGTGTCATCAATCCCAGAAGTCAATGGGCATCGCGTTATTTCCAAACAGGAAATGACAAGGCGGCGATGCAGCCAATCCAAGAAGAGGGACCCAGCGGGCTTCACGTGCCCACAGTAAAGATGGCCGCACTTTGCAGAAGGAGAACAAAGTGAGTGAGAAGTTCTCCACATCTACATAAGAGGGGACAATTGTGACAACTGGCAACTCTGAAAGAAGGACGAGAGGTGACAATCATGGGGGTCATTCACTCAAAAGAGCACCAAAATGTTTAGAACTTTGCTTTACTAGCACCGAGACCTCATTCACATAATTAAAGCGGAGCTCCACCCTTCCTCCTTCTCCCTTCGTGCATGCGCAGTAGGGAACGGCTTCACTGTCGGCTTCCCTAAAGACTCATGCACACGGGACGTTTTTACAGATGCTGTTCGGGGCATTTGACTGCCTCTAAAAGCCCCTCCATGTTAGCCTATGTGTCCATGCACACACAAACTGTCAGAGGTGTTTAGGGGCAGTAAGAAAAAACAGCCAGCCTGTGCTTCCAGGAGCAGTAAAAATAAGGTAAAAACAAAAACCGCGGCTAAATGCGTCAATCTGCGTTTGACTTTTTTAGGCGTTTTTACATAGTATTACATAGTAGGTGAGGTTGAAAAAAGACACAAATCCATCAAGTCCAACCTATGTGTGTGATTATGTGTCAGTATTACATTGTATATCCCTGTATGTTGCGGTCATTCAGGTGATTATCTAATAGTTTCTTGAAGCTATCAATGCTCCCCGCTGAGACCACCGCCTGTGGAAGGGAATTCCACATCCTTACTGCTCTTACAGTAAAGAACCCTCTACGTAGTTTAAGGTTAAACCTCTTTTCTTCTAATTGTAATGAGTGGCCACGAGTCTTATTAAACTCTCTTCTGTGAAAAAGTTTTATCCCTATTGTGGGGTCACCAGTCCGGTATTTATATATTGTGGGGTCACCAGTCCGGTATTTGTATATTGTGGGGTCACCAGTCCGGTATTTATATATTGTGGGGTCACCAGTCCAGTATTTGTATATTGTGGGGTCACCAGTCCGGTATTTGTATATTGTGGGGTCACCAGTCCGGTATTTGTATATTGTGGGGTCACCAGTCCGGTATTTATACAATGAAATCATATCCCCTCTCAAGCGTCTCTTCTCCAGAGAGAATAAGTTCAGAGCTCACAACCTTTCCTCATAACTAAGATCCTCCAGACCCTTTATTAGCTTTGTTGCCCTTCTTTGTAGTCGCTCCATTTCCAGTACATCCTTCCTGAGGACTGGAGCCCAGAACTGGACAGCATACTCCAGGTGCGGCCGGACCAGAGTCTTGTAGAGCGGGAGAATTATCGTTTTATCTCTGGAGTTGATCCCCTTTTTAATGCCAAAATTCTGTTTGCTTTGTTAGCAGCAGCTTGGCATTGCATGTCATTGCTGAGCCTATCATCTACTAGGACCCCCAGGTCCTTTTCCATCCTAGATCCCCCCAGAGGTTCTCCCCCAGTCTATAGATTGACTTCAGATTTTTACCACCCAAATGCATTATTTTACATTTTTCTACATTGAACCTCATTTGCCATGTAGTCGCCCCTCCCCCATTCATTTGTTCAGATCTTTTTGCAAGATTTCCACATCCTGCGGAGAAGTTATTGCCCTGCTTAGCTTAGTATCGTCTGCAAATACAGAGATTGAACTGTTTATCCCATCCTCCAGATCGTTTATAAACAAATTAAATAGGATTGGTCCCAGCACAGAACCCTGGGGGACCCCACTACCCACCCCTGACCATTCTGAGTACTCCCCATTTATCACCACCCTCTGAACTCGCCCTTGTAGACAGTTTTCAATCCATGTACTCACCCTATGGTCCATGCCAACGCACCTTATTTTGTACAGTATAGAGTATTTTCAATCAAAAACGCTTTTAGCACTGCGGTAGCACTGACGTTTTTAAAACCTCCTTTGTGCATGAACCCCTACAGGCAGCGGCAGCACCCGAGAGCCAATAGAAACATCGGTTGGGGTGAGGACATCGCTGGATTCGCTGAGCTCCTCCATCCCCCATAACTGATCTCCTCCATCCCCCATAACTGATCTCCTCCATCCCCCATAACTGATCTCCCCCATCCCCCATAACTGATCTCCTCCATCCCCCATAACTGATCTCCTCCACCCCCCATAACTGATCTCCTCCACCCCCATAACTGATCTCCTCCATCCCCCATAACTGAGCTCCTTCATCCCCCATAACTGAGCTCCTCCTCCCCCATAACTGATCTCCTCCATCCCTCATAACTGACCTCCTCCATCCCCCATAACTGATCTCCTCCATCCCCCATAACTGACCTCCTCCATCCCCCATAACTGACCTCCTCCATCCCCCATAACTGAGCTCCTCCTCCCCCATAACTGATCTCCTCCACCCCCATAACTGAGCTCCTCCATTCCCATAACTGAGCTCCTCCATCCCCCATAACTGAGCTCCTCCTCCCCCATAACTGATCTCCTCCATCCCTCATAACTGACCT
Source organism: Lithobates septentrionalis (assembly GCA_037952835.1). Lineage (NCBI taxonomy): Eukaryota > Metazoa > Chordata > Amphibia > Anura > Ranidae > Lithobates > Lithobates septentrionalis. Next base: position 21,049 of record JBBDGP010005975.1, on the reverse strand, counting down.
CCTCCATCCCCCATAACTGATCTCCTCCATCCCCCATAACTGATCTCCTCCATCCCCCATAACTGATCTCCTCCATCCCCCATAACTGACCTCCTCCATCCCCCATAACTGACCTCCTCCATCCCCCATAACTGAGCTCCTCCTCCCCCATAACTGATCTCCTCCATCCCCCATAACTGATCTCCTCCATCCCCCATAACTGATCTCCTCCATCCCCCTATAACTGATCTCCTCCATCCCCCATAACTGAGCTCCTCCATCCCCCATAACTGATCTCCTCCATCCCCCATAACTGATCTCCTCCATCCCCCATAACTGATCTCCTCCATTCCCCATAACTGACCTCCTCCATCCCCCATAACTGATCTCCTCCATCCCCCATAACTGATCTCCTCCATCCCCCATAACTGATCTCCTCCATCCCCCATAACTGATCTCCTCCATCCCCCATAACTGATCTCCTCCATCCCCCTATAACTGATCTCCTCCATCCCCCATAACTGAGCTCCTCCATCCCCCATAACTGATCTCCTCCATCCCCCATAACTGATCTCCTCCATCCCCCATAACTGATCTCCTCCATCCCCCATAACTGATCTCCTCCACCCCCCATAACTGACCTCCTCCATCCCCCATAACTGATCTCCTCCATCCCCCATAACTGATCTCCATCCCCCATAACTGACCTCCTCCATCCCCCATAACTGATCTCCTCCATTCCCCATAACTGAGCTCCTCCATCCCCCATAACTGACCTCCTCCATCCCCCATAACTGAGCTCCTCCATCCCCCATAACTGATCTCCTCCATCCCCCATAACTGATCTCCTCCATCCCCCATAACTGATCTCCTCCATCCCCCATAACTGAGCTCCTCCATCCCCCATAACTGATCTCCTCCATCCCCCATAACTGACCTCCTCCATCCCCCATAACTGACCTCCTCCATCCCCCATAACTGATCTCCTCCATCCCCCATAACTGATCTCCTCCATCCCCCATAACTGACCTCCTCCATCCCCCATAACTGATCTCCTCCATCCCCCATAACTGATCTCCTCCATCCCCCATAACTGACCTCCTCCATCCCCCATAACTGATCTCCTCCATCCCCCATAACTGAGCTCCTCCATCCCCCATAACTGATCTCCTCCATCCCCCATAACTGATCTCCTCCATCCCCCATAACTGATCTCCTCCATCCCCCATAACTGATCTCCTCCATCCCCCATAACTGACCTCCTCCATCCCCCATAACTGACCTCCTCCATCCCCCATAACTGATCTCCTCCATTCCCCATAACTGACCTCCTCCATCCCCCATAACTGATCTCCTCCATCCCCCATAACTGATCTCCTCCATCCCCCATAACTGATCTCCTCCATCCCCCATAACTGATCTCCTCCATCCCCCATAACTGATCTCCTCCATCCCCCTATAACTGATCTCCTCCATCCCCCATAACTGAGCTCCTCCATCCCCCATAACTGATCTCCTCCATCCCCCATAACTGATCTCCTCCATCCCCCATAACTGATCTCCTCCATCCCCCATAACTGATCTCCTCCACCCCCCATAACTGACCTCCTCCATCCCCCATAACTGATCTCCTCCATCCCCCATAACTGATCTCCTCCACCCCCCATAACTGACCTCCTCCATCCCCCATAACTGATCTCCTCCATCCCCCATAACTGATCTCCATCCCCCATAACTGACCTCCTCCATCCCCCATAACTGATCTCCTCCATTCCCCATAACTGAGCTCCTCCATCCCCCATAACTGACCTCCTCCATCCCCCATAACTGAGCTCCTCCATCCCCCATAACTGATCTCCTCCATCCCCCATAACTGATCTCCTCCATCCCCCATAACTGATCTCCTCCATCCCCCATAACTGAGCTCCTCCATCCCCCATAACTGATCTCCTCCATCCCCCATAACTGACCTCCTCCATCCCCCATAACTGACCTCCTCCATCCCCCATAACTGATCTCCTCCATCCCCCATAACTGATCTCCTCCATCCCCCATAACTGACCTCCTCCATCCCCCATAACTGATCTCCTCCATCCCCCATAACTGATCTCCTCCATCCCCCATAACTGACCTCCTCCATCCCCCATAACTGATCTCCTCCATCCCCCATAACTGAGCTCCTCCATCCCCCATAACTGATCTCCTCCATCCCCCATAACTGATCTCCTCCATCCCCCATAACTGATCTCCTCCATCCCCCATAACTGATCTCCTCCATCCCCCATAACTGATCTCCTCCATTCCCCATAACTGATCTCCTCCATCCCCCATAACTGACCTCCTCCATCCCCCATAACTGATCTCCTCCATCCCCCATAACTGATCTCCTCCATCCCCATAACTGAGCTCCTCCATCCCCCATAACTGATCTCCTCCATCCCCCATAACTGACCTCCTCCATCCCCCATAACTGATCTCCTCCACCCCCATAACTGACCTCCTCCACCCCCATAACTGACCTCCTCCATCCCCCATAACTGATCTCCTCCATCCCCCATAACTGACCTCCTCCATCCCCCATAACTGATCTCCTCCATCCCCCATAACTGACCTCCTCCATCCCCCATAACTGATCTCCTCCATCCCCCATAACTGAGCTCCTCCATCCCCCATAACTGATCTCCATCCCCCATAACTGATCTCCTCCATCCCCCATAACTGATCTCCTCCATCCCCCATAACTGATCTCCTCCATTCCCCATAACTGATCTCCTCCATTCCCCATAACTGATCTCCTCCATCCCCCATAACTGACCTCCTCCACCCCCCATAACTGAGCTCCTCCATTCCCCATTACCGACCTCCTCCATCCCCCATAACTGATCTCCTCCATCCCCCATAACTGATCTCCTCCATCCCCCATAACTGATCTCCTCCATCCCCCATAACTGACCTCCTCCATCCCCCATAACTGACCTCCTCCATCCCCCATAACTGACCTCCTCCATCCCCCATAACTGAGCTCCTCCATCCCCCATAACTGACCTCCTCCATCCCCCATAACTGATCTCCTCCATCCCTCATAACTGACCTCCTCCATCCCCCATAACTAAGCTCCTCCATCCCCCATAACTGATCTCCTCCATCCCCCATAACTGATCTCCTCCATCCCCCATAACTGATCTCCTCCATCCCCCATAACTGACCTCCTCCATCCCCCATAACTGATCTCCTCCATCCCCCATAACTGATCTCCTCCATCCCCCATAACTGATCTCCTCCATCCCCCATAACTGAGCTCCTCCTCCCCCATAACTGATCTCCTCCATCCCCCATAACTGATCTCCCCCATCCCCCATAACTGATCTCCTCCATCCCCCATAACTGATCTCCTCCATCCCCCATAACTGATCTCCTCCACCCCCCATAACTGATCTCCTCCACCCCCCATAACTGATCTCCTCCATCCCCCATAACTGATCTCCTCCATCCCCCATAACTGATCTCCTCCATCCCCCATAACTGATCTCCTCCATCCCCCATAACTGACCTCCTCCATCCCCCATAACTGACCTCCTCCATCCCCCATAACTGATCTCCTCCATCCCCCATAACTGACCTCCTCCATCCCCCATAACTGAGCTCCTCCATTCCCCATTACCGACCTCCTCCATCCCCCATAACTGATCTCCTCCATCCCCCATAACTGATCTCCTCCATCCCCCATAACTGATCTCCTCCATCCCCCATAACTGACCTCCTCCATTCCCCATAACTGAGCTCCTCCTCCCCCATAACTGATCTCCTCCATCCCCCATAACTGATCTCCTCCATCCCCCATAACTGATCTCCTCCATCCCCCATAACTGACCTCCTCCATTCCCCATAACTGAGCTCCTCCTCCCCCATAACTGATCTCCTCCATCCCCCATAACTGATCTCCCCCCATCCCCCATAACTGATCTCCTCCATCCCCCATAACTGATCTCCTCCACCCCCCATAACTGATCTCCTCCACCCCCCATAACTGATCTCCTCCACCCCCCATAACTGATCTCCTCCACCCCCCATAACTGATCTCCTCCATCCCCCATAACTGATCTCCTCCATCCCCCATAACTGATCTCCTCCATCTCCCATAACTGATCTCCTCCATCTCCCATAACTGACCTCCTCCTTCCCTCATAACTGATCTCCTCCATCCCCCATAACTGATCTCCTCCATCCCCCATAACTGATCTCCTCCATCCCCCATAACTGATCTCCTCCATCCCCCATAACTGATCTCCTCCATCCCCCATAACTGATCTCCTCCATCCCCCATAACTGATCTCCTCCATCCCCCATAACTGATCTCCTCCATCCCCCATAACTGATCTCCTCCATCCCCCATAACTGATCTCCTCCATCCCCCATAACTGACCTCCTCCATCCCCCATAACTGATCTCCTCCATTCCCCATAACTGATCTCCTCCATTCCCCATAACTGATCTCCTCCATCCCCCATAACTGATCTCCCCCATCCCCCATATCTGATCTCCTCCATCCCCCATAACTGATCTCCTCCACCCCCATAACTGAGCTCCTCCATCCCCCATAACTGACCTCCTCCATCCCCCATAACTGATCTCCTCCATTCCCCATAACTGATCTCCTCCATCCCCCATAACTGATCTCCCCCATCCCCCATAACTGATCTCCTCCATCCCCCATAACTGACCTCCTCCACCCCCATAACTGACCTCCTCCATCCCCCATAACTGATCTCCCCCATCCCCCATAACTGATCTCCTCCATCCCCATAACTGATCTCCATCATCCCCCATAACTGATCTCCTCCATCCCCCATAACTGATCTCCTCCACCCCCATAACTGAGCTCCTCCATCCCCCATATCAGCTTAGTTTCTCTTTTCTGGACTTCTCCCAGTTCCAGCACATCAATGTACATAACAGGAAGACGAGAATAATAAACTTGGATGTGAGACAAATATGGAGACGTTGTGTCATTTCCCTCTTCAGAAATTCCAAGATCTTCAATCTTTCTGTAGAAGTTGTTTTCATTCAGCTGAAGGTCATCCAGTTCTGAAAACATTTATTTGTGTTTGTGGAGCGTCTCTGGATGGTGTTTATTATTTACCGGAAATCAGAGGAAGACGCCGTACACTTCATTCTGAAACTCCGAGAAATCACCGTACCCTCATCGTACTCATCGTACTCATCGTACTCATCGTGCACTCCTCCTCCCATGTGATATCAATCATTGTGTGCCAGCTGTTGTTGTAATGTTCATCCTACTCTTCTCAGACTCTCCTCTCCTCTTCCCAGACTCTTCTCTTCTCTCCTCCTCCTCTTCCCAGACTCTTCTCTCCTCCTCTTCTTCCCAGACACTTCTCTCCTCTCCTCCTCTTCCCAGACTCTTCTCTCCTCTCCTCCTCTTCCCAGACACTTCTCTCCTCTCCTCCTCTTCCCAGACACTTCTCTCCTCCTCCTCTTCCTAGACTCTTCTCTCCTCCTCTTCCCAGACACTTCTCTCCTCTCCTCCTCTTCCCAGACTCTTCTCTCCTCTCCTCCTCTTCCCAGACACTTCTCTCCTCTCCTCCTCTTCCCAGACACTTCTCTCCTCTCCTCCTCTTCCCAGACTCTTCTCTCCTCCTCTTCTTCCCAGACACTTCTCTCCTCTCCTCCTCTTCCCAGACTCTTCTCTCCTCTCCTCCTCTTCCCAGACACTTCTCTCCTCTCCTCCTCTTCCCAGACACTTCTCTCCTCCTCCTCTTCCTAGACTCTTCTCTCCTCCTCTTCCCAGACACTTCTCTCCTCTCCTCCTCTTCCCAGACTCTTCTCTCCTCTCCTCCTCTTCCCAGACACTTCTCTCCTCTCCTCCTCTTCCCAGACACTTCTCTCCTCCTCTTCTTCCCAGACACTTCTCTCCTCTCCTCCTCTTCCCAGACTCTTCTCTCCTCTCCTCCTCTTCCCAGACACTTCTCTCCTCTCCTCCTCTTCCCAGACACTTCTCTCCTCCTCTTCCTAGACTCTTCTCTCCTCCTCTTCCCAGACACTTCTCTCCTCTCCTCCTCTTCCCAGACTCTTCTCTCCTCTCCTCCTCTTCCCAGACACTTCTCTCCTCTCCTCCTCTTCCCAGACACTTCTCTCCTCTCCTCCTCTTCCCAGACTCTTCTCTCCTCTCCTCCTCTTCCCAGACACTTCTCTCCTCTCCTCCTCTTCCCAGACACTTCTCTCCTCCTCCTCTTCCCAGACTCTTCTCTCCTCCTCTTCCCAGACACTTCTCTCCTCTCCTCCTCTTCCCAGACACTTCTCTCCTCTCCTCCTCTTCCCAGACACTTCTCTCCTCTCCTCCTCTTCCCAGACACTTCTCTCCTCTCCTCTCCTCTTCCCAGACTCTTCTCTCCTCTCCTCTCCTCCTCTTCCCAGACACTTCTCTCCTCCTCCTCTTCCCAGACTCTTCTCTCCTCCTCTTCTTCCCAGACACTTCTCTCCTCTCCTCCTCTTCCCAGACTCTTCTCTCCTCTCCTCCTCTTCCCAGACACTTCTCTCCTCTCCTCCTCTTCCCAGACACTTCTCTCCTCCTCCTCTTCCCAGACTCTTCTCTCCTCCTCTTCCCAGACTCTTCTCTCCTCTCCTCCTCTTCCCAGACACTTCTCTCCTCTCCTCCTCTTCCCAGACACTTCTCTCCTCTCCTCCTCTTCCCAGACACTTCTCTCCTCTCCTCCTCTTCCCAGACACTTCTCTCCTCTCCTCCTCTTCCCAGACACTTCTCTCCTCTCCTCTCCTCTTTCCAGACTCTTCTCTCCTCTCCTCTCCTCCTCTTCCCAGACACTTCTCTCCTCCTCCTCTTCCCAGACTCTTCTCTCCTCCTCTTCTTCCCAGACACTTCTCTCCTCTCCTCCTCTTCCCAGACTCTTCTCTCCTCTCCTCCTCTTCCCAGACACTTCTCTCCTCTCCTCCTCTTCCCAGACACTTCTCTCCTCCTCCTCTTCCCAGACTCTTCTCTCCTCCTCTTCCCAGACACTTCTCTCCTCTCCTCCTCTTCCCAGACTCTTCTCTCCTCTCCTCCTCTTCCCAGACACTTCTCTCCTCTCCTCCTCTTCCCAGACACTTCTCTCCTCCTCCTCTTCCCAGACTCTTCTCTCCTCCTCTTCCCAGACACTTCTCTCCTCTCCTCCTCTTCCCAGACTCTTCTCTCCTCTCCTCCTCTTCCCAGACACTTCTCTCCTCTCCTCCTCTTCCCAGACACTTCTCTCCTCTCCTCCTCTTCCCAGACACTTCTCTCCTCTCCTCCTCTTCCCAGACTCTTCTCTCCTCTCCTCCTCTTCCCAGACACTTCTCTCCTCTCCTCCTCTTCCCAGACACTTCTCTCCTCCTCCTCTTCCCAGACTCTTCTCTCCTCCTCTTCCCAGACACTTCTCTCCTCTCCTCCTCTTCCCAGACACTTCTCTCCTCTCCTCCTCTTCCCAGACTCTTCTCTCCTCTCCTCCTCTTCCCAGACTCTTCTCTCCTCTCCTCCTCTTCCCAGACTCTTCTCTCCTCTCCTCCTCTTCCCAGACACTTCTCTCCTCTCCTCCTCTTCCCAGACACTTCTCTCCTCTCCTCCTCTTCCCAGACTCTTCTCTCCTCTCCTCCTCTTCCCAGACTCTTCTCTCCTCTCCTCCTCTTCCCAGACTCTTCTCTTCTCTCCTCCTCTTCCCAGACTCTTCTCTTCTCTCCTCCTCTTCCCAGACTCTTCTCTCCCCTCCTCCTCTTCCCAGACTCTTCTCTCCTCTCCTCCTCTTCCCAGACTCTTCTCTCCTCTCCTCCTCTTCCCAGACTCTTCTCTCCTCTCCTCCTCTTCCCAGACTCTTCTCTCCTCTCCTCCTCTTCCCAGACTCTTCTCTCCTCCTCTTCCCAGACTCTTCTCTCCTCCTCTTCCCAGACTCTTCTCTCCTCTCCTCCTCTTCCCAGACTCTTCTCTCCTCTCCTCCTCTTCCCAGACTCTTCTCTCCTCTCCTCCTCTTCCCAGACTCTTCTCTTCTCTCCTCCTCCTCTTCCCAGACTCTTCTCTCCTCCTCTTCCCAGACACTTCTCTCCTCTCCTCCTCTTCCCAGACTCTTCTCTCCTCTCCTCCTCTTCTCTCCTCTCCTCCTCTTCCCAGACTCTTCTCTTCTCTCCTCCTCTTCCCAGACTCTTCTCTTCTCTCCTCCTCTTCCCAAACTCTTCTCTCCTCCTCTTCCCAGACTCTTCTCTTCTCTCCTCCTCTTCCCAGACTCTTCTCTTCTCTCCTCCTCTTCCCAGACTCTTCTCTCCTCCTCTTCCCAGACTCTTCTCTGCTCCTCCTCTTCCCGGACTCTCTCTGCTCCTCCTCTTCCCGGACTCTTCTCTGCTCCTCCTCTTCCCGGACTCTTCTCTGCTCCTCCTCTTCACCGGACTCTTCTCTGCTCCTCCTCTTCCCGGACTCTTCTCTGCTCCTCCTCTTCCCGGACTCTTCTCTGCTCCTCCTCTTCCCGGACTCTTCTCTGCTCCTCCTCTTCACCGGACTCTTCTCTGCTCCTCCTCTTCACCGGACTCTTCTCTGCTCCTCCTCTTCACCGGACTCTTCTCTGCTCCTCCTCTTCCCGGACTCTTCTCTGCTCCTCCTCTTCCCGGACTCTTCTCTGCTCCTCCTCTTCCCGGACTCTTCTCTGCTCCTCCTCTTCCCGGACTCTTCTCTGCTCCTCCTCTTCCCGGACTCTTCTCTGCTCCTCCTCTTCCCGGACTCTTCTCTGCTCCTCCTCTTCCGGACTCTTCTCTGCTCCTCCTCTTCCCGGACTCTTTTCTGCTCCTCCTCTTCCCGGACTCTTCTCTCCTCTTCCTCTTCCCGGACTCTTCTTTCATCCTCCTCCTCTTCCCAGACTCTTCCCTCCTCCTCTTCCCAGACTCTTCCCTCCTCCTCTTCCCAGACTCTTCTTTCATCCTCCTCTTAGTTCACCTGTAACGTTTCTGACTTGTCTAAATGATATTAAATGAGAATTTCTTCCAGACCAGTTTGGTTCTATAATGGAGCTTCATTGTAATAAGAATATTCTTCCTCCTTCCAGTGATTCCATCAAGAATGATGATGATGATGAATGTATTGGTGGTCTTTGTATCCCTGAGCCTGACTCTCAGCGAGTCCCACCTTCATGGCTCCCCCCATCACCCCAGCGAGGAGCACTATGGGAATGAGGAGCACAACACAGACTATGACAAGAAGATGTTCCTGGGAGGAGAGGTACAGTAAGAAATGGGCGGGGCTTCCCATTGTATATTCTGTCGGATAGAAAGCGCCACCGCACTCCGCAAAACCATTGGATTTATCCAATATACCAGTCTTCTGACATAGTCCCCGCCCTAAGCCACTCCCCACTGGTGCGTTTCCCCCTGATGAAGCTTATTTGTAGAGGTAGGAGTGGATGAGGCTAAAGGACATTTAAACCCTCTGGGTAAATAATCAGATTATTAAAAACAACTCAAAAAGACAATCAGTGTGATGAGTAAACAACACAAGCAAGTCTAATAGACCAAAAACCAAATAAAAGTGATACGGCTCAAATGCCCCAAATATGTTATCCCAGCCGACTGGCCACAATGTCTTCAGGTGCTGGTCACAGGATGAATACTGGTTCAATAGAGGCCTCCAGGATTACGTCCCTTCTGGACGAAACATGTTAGAGGGAGTTCTCCCAGGGGTAGGAGACAAAGCTGAGGCCATATTTTATGAAGAGATTACTATATGCCGAGGCAGTTTGTAGATGGGAGCCAATTTGTTGTCCTCAATGTGTCTGCCAAACACAAGCAAGCTGCTATATTACCCCTTTCTGTAAGAGGGTCACCTGTACATGCCAGCCTGCACTTACAACAAATGTGGGGTATCCTCCCTCCTCCCCCATCTAGAGGGGAACAAATGCACCCACTCCCAGTATCCCCCCTCCTCCCCCTTCCATAGGGGAACAAGGTGCACCCACTCCCAGTATCCCCCCTCCTCCCCCTTCCATAGGGGAACAAGGTGCACCCACTCCCGGTATCCCCCCTCCTCCCCCATCCATAGGGGAACAAGGTGCACCCACTCCCGGTATCCCCCCTCCTCCCCCATCCATAGGGGAACAAGGTGCACCCACTCCCAGTATCCCCCCTCCTCCCCCATCCATAGGGGAACAAGGTGCACCCACTCCCAGTATCCCCCCTCCTCCCCCTTCCATAGGGGAACAAGGTGCACCCACTCCCGGTATCCCCCCTCCTCCCCCATCCATAGGGGAACAAGGTGCACCCACTCCCGGTATCCCCCCTCCTCCCCCATCCAGAGGGGAGCGTGGAGTATATCGACCCTGTGGGAAGAAGATGCCTCACGGTTCTGAAAACTGCACGAATGTCGGCTTATACAGTGCCTGGAAAAAGTATTCATACCCCATTGAAATTCTCCACATTTTGTCATGTTACAACCAAACATGTAAATGTATTTTATTGGGATTTTATGTGATAGACCAACACAAAGTGTCACATAATTGTGAAGTGGAAGGAAAATGATAAATGATACAAATAAATATGTGAAAAGTGTGGGGGAGGGGTATTTGTATGGCGCCCCCCGGAGTCAATACTTTGTAGAACCCCCTTTCTCTACAAGTCTTTTTGGGATGTCTCTACCAGCTTTGCACATCTAGAGAGGACATTTCTGCCCATTCTTCTTTGTAAAATATCTCAAGCTCTGTCAGATTGGATGGAGAGCGTCTGTGAACAGCAATTTTCAAGTCTTGCCACAGATTCTCAATGGGATTTAGGTCTGGACTGTGACTGGGCCATTCTAACACATGAATATGCTTTGATGTAAACCATTCCATTGTAGCTCTGGCTGGATGTTTCGGGTCGTTGTCCTGCTGGAAGGTGAACCTCCCCCCCAGTCTCAAGTCTTTTGTAGACTCTAACAGGTTTTCTTCTAAGATTGTCCTGTATTTGTCTCCATCCATCTTCCCATCAACTCTGACCAGCTTCCCTGTCCCTGCTGAAGAAAACCATCCCCACCACATGATGCTGCCACCACCATGTTTCACGGTGGGGATGGTGTGTTCAGGGTGATGTGCAGTGTTAGTTTTCCCCACACATAGAGTTTTGCTTTTAGGCCATAAAGTAGAATTTTGGTCTCATGTGACCAGATCACCTTCTTCCACATGTTTGCTGTGTCCTCCACATGGCTTCTCACAAACTACAAACAGGACTTCTTATGACTTTCTTTCTCCAATGTCTTTCTTCTTGTCACTCTTCCATAAAGGGCAGATTTGTGGAGAACACGACTAATAGTTGTCCTGTGGACAGATTCTCCCACCTGAGCTGTGGATCTCTGCAGCTCCTCCAGAGTTACCATGGACCTCTTGGCTCTTCTCTGATGAATGCTCTCCTTGCCCGGCCGGTCAGTTTAGGTGGACGGCCATGTCTTGGTAGGTTTGCAGTTGTGCCATACTCTTTCCATTCTCCGATGATGGATTGAACAGAGCTCCGTGAGATGGTCAAAGCTTGGGAGATTCTTTTATAACCTAACCCTGCTTTATACTTCTCCACAACTTTATCCCTGACCTGTCTGGTGTGTTCCTTGGCCTTCATGATGCTGTTTGTTCACTAAGGTTCTCTAACAAACCTCAGAGGGCTTCACAGAACAGCTCTATGTATACTGAGATTAAATGACACACAGGGGGACTCTATTTACTAATTAGGTGACTTCTGAAGGCAATTGGTTCCACTAGATTTTAGTTAGGGGTATCAGAGTAAAGGGGGCCGAATACAAATGCCCCCCCCCCCACACTTTTCACATATTTATTTGTATCATTTATCATTTTCCTTCCACTTCACAATTATGTGACACTTTGTGTTGGTCCATCACATAAAATCCCAATAAAATACATTTACATTTTGGTTGTAACAAAATGTGGGAAATTTCAAGGGGTATGAATACTTTTTTTAGGCACTGTATGTATCCCGGTGGGGTAAACATGGCGGCCGTCACACAGGGCAGGGATGGATACACCCCATGTGAAGGAGGCCAAATAATAAATGGCACTTTTCATTTGTATTTTGGATTTGTTGGATACAATGTAGGTGGGTACATGAATTGTTCTTCTTCCTGTGATAGTTGGGGATGATTTTTATATTCGGGGTGTATATATATATATATATATATAGGAATTGTGGGAGGTGAATGTGTTGGCTGTGTGACCAATCATTGCTCTGTTTGTTCTTCTCTAAGGAAGAAGCGGAAGAGTTTGCTGAACTGAGTCCAGAAGAACAGCTGAAAAGATTAAAATCTATCATCAAAAAGATCGATATTGATGCTGATGGATTCCTCACCGAAGGTAACGCCAGTCATCAAAGCGGATGTGTCTGAGTGTGTAATGACAATGACTTCTCCACCGCTACCAAACAACAACTGAATGAGACGACCTCCCCCCGAAAGAGATTCCCCCCCCCTGAAAGAGATTCCCCCTCCCTCCCCCCCCCGAAAGAGATTCCCCCTCCCTCCCCCCCGAAAGAGATTCCCCCTCCCTCCCCCCCGAAAGAGATTCCCCCTCCCTCCCCCCCAGAAAGAGATTCCCTCCCCCCCAGAAAGAGATTCCCCTCCCTCCCCCCCGAAAGAGATTTCCCCTACCCCCCCCCCATAAAGAGATTCCCCCTCCCTCCCCCCCAGAAAGAGATTCCCCCTCCCTCCCCCCCCCAGAAAGAGATTCCCCCTCCCTCCCCCCCAGAAAGAGATTCCCCCTCCCTCCCCCCCTGAAAGAGATTCCCCCTCCCCCCCTGAAAGAGATTCCCCTCCCCCCTGAAAGAGATTCCCCCTCCCTCCCCCCCCGAAAGAGATTCCCCCTCCCTCCCCCCCGAAAGTGATTCCCCCTCCCTCTCCCCCCCGAAAGAGATTTCCCCTCCCTCCCCCCCCCCCGAAAGAGATTTCCCCTCCCTCCCCCCCGAAAGAGATTCCCCTCCCTCCCCCCGAAAGAGATTTCCCCTACCCCTCCCCCCCCCGAAAGAGATTCCCCCTCCCTCCCCCCCAGAAAGAGATTCCCCCTCCCTCCCCCCCCCGAAAGAGATTCCCCCTCCCTCCCCCCCCAGAAAGAGATTCCCCCTCCCCCCCTGAAAGAGATTCCCCCTCCCTCCCCCCCTGAAAGAGATTCCCCCTCCCTCCCCCCTGAAAGAGTTTCCCCCTCCCTCCCCCCTGAAAGAGTTTCCCCCTCCCTCCCCCCCGAAAGAGATTCCCCCTCCCTCCCCCCCGAAAGAGATTTCCCCTCCCTCCCCCCCAGAAAGAGATTTCCCCCTCCCTCCCCCCCAGAAAGAGATTCCCCCTCCCTCCCCCCTGAAAGAGATTCCCCCTCCCTCCACCCCCAAGAGTGATTCCCCCTCCCCCCCTGAAAGAGATTCCCCCCCTGATAATTTGTGTTTAATAAACCGCTGAGCAAACATCATGTGACATAGAGAATGACAATTGTTATCTCTCCAATTATCTGCATTGTTTTTAGGAAAAGGATTTTAACGTGTAAGAAAAATACAATTCCCCCAGACATTGGGTGGTTAATAAAAGGATTCTATTATTATTATATAGAATGTATATAGTGCCAACAGTTTCCACAGCGCAGTACAACATGGGGACAGACAGTACAGGAGGAACCAGAGGGCCCTGATCCGAAGAGCTTACAATCTAAGAAATGTGATTTTTCTAAAACTCTCTAAAAGCTCTACTTTCTCTTGACTGCAGACAGTCTCCTGTGTACAGAACGCCCCACAGATTCCCTCTTATGAGTTTCTTTTCTCTGGAAGCCTGCAAAGAGTTTGAAGTCAGATTACAGACATCCCCTGCAGTATTAGATTCCTCTCTGAGATAAAAAATTTGGGACAAGTGGCTTAAAGCACCTGAAACCTGTATGTGATATATAAAACTAAAAAAAAATGTTACAATAGGACGTACAGACCAATAGCCCTTATGTAAGAATTCTATAAGGGAGGGAGAGACATTTAATGGAATTACAAGGTGTGCACAGGATCTGGAATATTTTTTCACTTTGTTTTTCTTTTTGATGCTTTATCTTTTTTCTTTTTATTATACTGAATGTCATTGGTGATTTATTAAAAAAAAAAAATTAACATAGCATAATACATATAATTTGGGGATAGACATAACGAATTGTTTGTTATTACATATTGTAATGCTTGTAATGTTTTTTTCTGATACAAGAAATGCATGACTGTATACATGTTTACCTTATTTTCAATAAAATATTTGGAATGGAAAAAAAAATTCCTCTCTGAGATCTGATCAGTCGGTGTGAATAGATGGGGATCTCGGGGGGTTGCAGCTTCTCTTTGTTTTTTACACTGAGGGGGATTGTAGTAAATGGGGACCCTCCGGCTTGGCAGTCAGCAGAAGTTCTCATGATTTTCCCGCTTATCTTTCTATGTCTGATTTGGGGTGTTTCTTGTGTTATTGATCTTGTAGAGGAGCTCAGTCTGTGGATTCAGATGTCCTTCAAGCATTATGTGTTAGAAGACACCAAGGAGCAGTTTGCTGAGGTGGACCATAATGGTGATGGGATTGTCACCTGGGAGGAGTACAACCTGCACATGTACGATCGTATCATCGATTACAATGAGGACACCGTCCTAGAGGACGAGGAGGAGGAGTCCTTCCGTCTGGTGAGTTACTCCTCATGATAGGTACCATTGCAGAAGGTGGACCTTTTCGATATATAGGATTGTCCTCCTCATCTGGGGACCAGCACTCTGGGTTCCACCCCCACCAAGTGCCTCCATAACAAGCCACTTGCTGTGGGGGGGGGGGGGGGGGGCACTTTTGCAATCGAGATCCTGAGCCCCACTCTGAGTGTCCATAAGACACATACAGCAAGGTTCAGCCCCCCCCCCCCACTCTGTCCTCGCTGGCTCTGATCGACAGCATTGGGAGCCAATGGCTCCTGCTTCTGTATCTCAGCCAATGGTGGGACCCATACATAAGGGGCGCAGGGGCCCCGCCCCCCTAATCCATTCGCCCAGCCCCTAATCTACATGTAGGGTGCCAGACACATGGATTTCAATGGGGGTTTTTTTTTTTAAGCAGATGATTGGAGTCTGAGGCTCTAATAGGCTTAAAAAAAGGATGGGCTCTGGAGGTAGAGCACTGCCCCTCTGAGCCCACCCAATTGTGTGACAATAGCGAATTTAATATTCGCTAATGTCTTCCTGCTTCTCCTCCCACCCAATCAGGAAGCAGGCCCTGAGACCCGGTTGGCCAGGGAGTCTTAGGACCCGCTTCCTGTTCGGCTGGGAGGAGAAGCAACAGCCCCGGCTCTTCCCTCGGCAAGCTGGAGCGAGGAGCTACATCGGCCTCCTAAGGCAAGGCCACTGATTGCTGCCATCCGTCTCCCGCGGGGGGGGGGGGGGGGGGGGGGTCACCAATCGCCGCTGTTCGTCTCCCTTGTGGGGGGGCTAATCGCCACATACTTCATTTAAAGTCCCGCCCCTTTCTGTTCTTTTTTTTATATACAAATTTTATATACAAATACCGGGATGGAGATAAATGATTGTATCATTACCTCATTTAAAGTCCACTCGATTCTCTTATAAATATTACCAAATTGGGGATGGAAGTACCGGTATGTGTTTTGGGAATATTAAGCTTTTGCATACTTTGATTTTATCATTGACTCTTTGTTTCTTTTTTGTAATAGTTTGTTATCATATTTATTGTGTCTTTCAATATGTTCACTTGATTTGGCTTCCTTCCCGATTTTTCCAGTTCATTCACAAACATACATGTGTGCGGGACCCTGACCTGTCTGCTGGTGGGGGGGTCGTGTCACTCTGCGCCTCCTGTGGGCTTTGTTTTCAACACGGGGGGCTGTGACGCGCACTGTGCACAAAGCAAGGTCCATAAAGACATGGATGAGCCAGTTTGGGGTGCAGGGACTCGACTGGCCTGCACAGAGTCCTGATCTCAACCCCATAGAACACCTTTGGGATGAATTAGAGCGGAGACTGTGAGCCAGGCCTTCTCGTCCAACATCAGTGCCTGACCTCACAAATGCTCTTCTGGAAGAATGGTCAGACCTTCCCATAGACACCCTCCTAAACCTTGTGGACGGCCTTCCCAGAAGAGGTGAAGCTATTATAGCTGCAAAGGGCGGAGCCAACTCAATATTGAACCCTCCGGACTAAGACTGGGAGGTCGTTAAAGTTCATAGTCAGTTTTAAAACAGTCCATGTAGTTCAACCATAAAAATAAATAAAAAATATCATACAATCGTGTACATGTAAAGGCAGGCGTCCCAATACTTTTGACAATATAATGTATCTCCTCACCCCCCCCCCCATCCCAATCTCTGCAGAGATGAAATACCTAAAGTGTATCTAAACCCGCCAACTTAAACTGCATCTCATTTAATAAAAGTGTTTTTGTCTTTCCGAAAGATCCATCTGAGGGACAAGAAGAGATTTGAGCGTGCGGACCGCGATGATATCCCGGGATTGGATCTGAGGGAGTTCACAGACTTCGAGCATCCGGAGGAAACCGATTACATGACGGTGAGAGCCCAGAGATGAGGATGACCTCGGCGTGTTCGGAACCCGCACGTGAAGAGCCCGCCAGGAAGTCGGCACTGATCGCAGGCAGACATTTCTCCATCTCTGGAGCCACGGATCAGGGAAATGTCTCGCTGCCTGCGATCGGCGGACTCTGCGGGTCCCAAACACGCCCGAGTTTATCCTTCACCAGAGAGAATGACATCTCATCGTCTGATACTCACTGAGAGGGACATCAACATCGAACGTCATCGCAATGTCAGGTTTTTGTTGTCATGCTTGTAGTGTTGCTTCTATGTTGCATTAGTAGAGCTTGAATGGATGTAACTTTGTATATACTTTGTATATACTATATACCTGGCCGATACCCCTGGAAGCTGCAAATCACAGAAAGGAGAGAACATAAAACAAAATGCAACGTTCCTCAATGGTCAACCACCGTTTTTGAGGAATTCCTCGAACATTTTTGTTATATATTTTGAGAGGGTAGGCCTACAACCCAACCCTAGAAGATCAAAGGGAGGAAAAAACCAAAAGAAAAGAAATAGTGGGGGAGAAGAGGAAGGTAGGAGGGATAAGCGAGTCCCTTCAACCCGCTGACTCCCCCGGATCTCCCAGTGACTGATCTCTATAGAAAGAATAGGGAGTCCAGATCTTCCAATATTTGTCTTCTTCTTGAGGTTCTCCATAACCTGGATGTCCACAACTCTCCTTTTCCAATGTGACATTGTAGGAGCACATGTACTCTTCCATTTGTGTGATAACTACGAGGAATCCCCGGCACTCACTTAGGGGGGGGGATGGGGGCGCGTACTATAAAACTGTATCCGGCACAGGAAATGTTATGAGCCCAGTAGCCCCAGAACATAGGGGGGTGGATTGGAGAGCTGACTGTGTATGGTGGGGTCCCCCCCCCGGGGAGGAGAGTGGTCTCCTAGCAGGAAAATGGGGGGGGCGTTCCTCAGGAGAGAACGGAAAGGTCGGATTATAACAGCGAGATTCTATCTCAGAAAAATAAAATACAAACATTTCCTAATCTAGAGGGACATGAATAATACAAGTAGAATGTTTTATGTTGTGTGTTAATAAAGCTTGATGAATTGTTCATTACATTGCAGGAGTTCGTTATTGAAGGAGCATTAGAAGAACATGACAAGGATGGGGATGGATTTGTGAGTTTAGAAGAATATCTCGGTGAATACTCCCAGGATCCAGGTATGAGAACCATAAGAGCACTTTCACACTGCCCGGGCGACGGCGGTAAAGTGCCGCTATTTTTAGCAGCGCTTTACCATCGTTTCCGCTGAGCTATTCGGCCGCCTGCGGGGTGCTTTTAACCACCGCTACCGGCCGAAAAAGGGTTAAAACGGCTTTGCCGGCGTTACGGCGGCACTGCACATTGATTACAATGGGCAGGGTCGCTTTAGGAGGAGGTGGTTGAGAAGATCATTTTCAAGGCATAACACTCAACAAGAAAATGTCTCAGTAAAAAATAACTAAACACTGACTATGAGCGCCCCACAGCTACACGCTAAAGTGACCACTAAATGTACTGACAAATCATAGGAATTGTCAGAAGAATACATCACCAACAAAGATAAGTTCTGATCTACAAATTACCGTCAAGGCCACCTTTTCCAAGAAATGTAGGGAACAGAAAAGGAGGATAGGGAGTGATAGAGGAGTAAGAGGTAAGAGTGGGAGTGTGCCAGCCTGACGGGAGTGTGCCAGCCTGACGGGAGTGTGCCAGCCTGACGGGAGTGTGCCTGCCTGACGGGAGTGTGCCTGCCTGACGGGAGTGTGCCTGCCTGACGGGAGTGTGCCTGCCTGACGGGAGTGTGCCTGCCTGACGGGAGTGTGCCTATCTGGAGGGTGCCTGACGGGAGGGTGCCTGCCTGACGGGAGAGTGCCTGCCTGACGGGAGGGTGCCTGCCTGACGGGAGGGTGCCTGCCTGACGGGAGTGTGCTGCCTGACGGGAGTGTGCCTGCCTGACGGGAGTGTGCCTGCCTGACGGGAGTGTGCCTGCCTGACGGGAGTGTGCCAGCCTGACGGGAGTGTGCCTATCTGGAGGGTGCCTGCCTGACGGGAGGGTGCCTGCCTGACGGGAGGGTGCCTGCCTGACGGGAGGGTGCCTGCCTGACGGGAGTGTGCCTGCCTGACGGGAGGGTGCCTGCCTGATGGGACTGTGCCTGCCTGACGGGAGTGTGCCTACATGGAGGGTGCCTGACGAGAGTGTGCCTGCCTGACGGGAGTGTGCCTACCGGGAGTGTGCCTGACGGGAGTGTGCCTGCCTGACGGGAGTGTGCCTGCCTGACGGGAGTGTGCCTGCCTGACGGGAGGGTGCCTGACGGGAGGGTGCCTGCACAGAGCACGGTCCATAAAGACATGGATGAGCGAGTTTGGGTGGAGGAACTTGACTGGCCTGCACAGAGTCCTGACCTCAACCCCATAGAAAACCTTTTGGATGAATTAGATGGAGATTGCTGGCCAGGCCTTCTCATCCAACATCAGTGCCTGACCTCTCAATTGCTCTTCTGAAAGAATAGTCAAACATTCCCATAGACACCCTCCTAAACCTTGTGGACGGCCTTCCCAGAAGAGGTGAAGCTGTTATAGCTGCAAAGGGCGGAGCCAACTCAATATTGAACCCTCCGGACTAATGCCCCGTACACACGGTCGGACTTTGTTCGGACATTCCGACAACAAAATCCTAGGATTTTTTCCGACGGATGTCGGCTCAAACTTGTCTTGCATACACACGGTCACACAAAGTTGTCGGAAAATCCGATCGTTCTAAACGTGGTGACGTACAACACGTACGTTGGGACTATAAACGGGGCAGTGGCCAATAGCTTTCATCTATTTATTTATTCTGAGCATGCGTGGCACTTTGTCCGTCGGATTTGTGTACACACGATCGGAATTTCCGACAACGGATTTTGTTGTCGGAAAATTTTATCTCCTGCTCTCCAACTTTGTGTGTCGGAAAATCCGATGGAAAATGTCCGATGGAGCCCACACACGGTCGGAATTTCCGACAACACGCTCCGATCGGACATTGTCCATCGGAAAATCCGACCGTGTGTACGGGGCATAAGACTGGGAGGTCATTAAAGTTCATGTGAGTGTAAAGGCAGGCGTCCCAATACTTTTGGTAATATAGTGGATATACTGTACGTATGGTTGGCAGGAATTAGGATAAGAGATGTGAAAGCTTAAAGTGGGCTTTCTATAAAATTTGCACATTTCTTTGCCCGGTGTCCCCTCCTCCAGAGTTGGTATGGTCCTCCTGACCGGTGAGAAGATTGTGGAATTATCACCAATTTGTTTTTTATTTCCCGCAGACGCCACGGGAAGACCCTCAGTGGGTGATTGTGGAACGAGATCGCTTTGAGAATGACTATGACAAGGATGGTGATGGGAAGCTGAACCCCTCAGAACTTCTGTCTTGGATCGTCCCGAACAACGTGGGTGTGTCACAGGAGGAGGCGAGTCCTTACAGATCTTCTCTTCACTTCTTGTCTTTAACCCCTTCAATACCGGCACCCCCCCCCCCCCCTCCCGCCCAGGACAATGTTCAGCTCTCAGCGCTGCCACACTTTGAATGACAATTACACGGTCATATAACACTGTACACATAGGACATTTTTATCATTTTCTTCACACAAATCACAGAACTTTCTTTTGCTGGTATTTCATCACCTCTGGGGGGGGGGGGGGGGGTTATTTTTTGCTAAACAAACTAAAAAAGACCAAAGTTTTTGAAAAAAAAACAAAAAACGTTTTTCTTGGTTTCTGTTATAAAAAAAAATGTTCTCCTTCACTGATGGGCACTGATGAGGAGGCACTGATATTTAGAATTGATGGGCACTGACAGGTGCATTGATGGACACTAATAGATGGCACTGATTGGGCAGTTACTGACAGGTGCTAATGCTGGGCACTGATTGGCACTGTGGTGGGCACTGATTGGCACTGTGGTGGGCACTGATTGGCACTGTGGTGGGCACTGATTGGCACTGTGGTGGGCACTGATTGGCACTGTGGGCACTGATTGGCACTGTGGTGGGCACTGATTGGCACTGTGGGCACTGATTGGCACTGTGGTGGGCACTGATTGGCACTGTGGTGGGCACTGATTGGCACTGTGGGCACTGATTGGCACTTTATCGGGCACTGGCAGGGGGTTATGATGAGGCACTGACTGGGCACCGATTGCCAGCTTATTGGTACATTTGATGTGGGCTGCGCTGATAATCAATGGCTGATTATCAGTACAAACCCCCCCCCCCCCCGACAGGGAGAGACGCCAATCGGGCACTGGCAGGGGGTTATGATGGGGCACTTCCTGGTTCACATGATGATCAGCTGTGATTGGTCACAGCTGATCACGTGATAAGAAGCCTCTGACAGAGGCTTCTTATCACGATTGGAGATGCGGTGTGTCAGAATGACACGCCGCACTCGTGATCGATGCGCTGCGCGCCCCCGCGGGCTGGCACCGGCATGTTATCC
>JBBDGP010005974.1:0-21945 GCA_037952835.1 Lithobates septentrionalis | reverse complement strand
CATCATCCCTACAGTCACACACCATCCCTACAGTCACACACCATCCCTACAGTCACACACCATCCCTACAGTCACACACCATCCCTACAGTCACACACCATCCCTACAGTCACACACCATTCCTACAGTCACACATCATCCCTACAGTCACATCATCCCTACAGTCACACACCATCCCTACAGTCACACACCATCCCTACAGTCACACACCATCCCTACAGTCACACATCATCCCTACAGTCACACACCATCCCTACAGTCACATCATCCCTACAGTCACACATCATCCCTACAGTCACACATCATCCCTACAGTCACACATCATCCCTACAGTCACATCATCCCTACAGTCACACATCATCCCTACAGTCACACATCATCCCTACAGTCACACACCATCCCTACAGTCACACACCATCCCTACAGTCACACACCATCCCTACAGTCACATCATCCCTACAGTCACACATCATCCCTACAGTCACACACCATCCCTACAGTCACATCATCCCTACAGTCACACACCATCCCTACAGTCACACACCATCCCTACAGTCACACACCATCCCTACAGTCACACACCATCCCTACAGTCACACATCATCCCTACAGTCACATCATCCCTACAGCCACACACCATCCCTACAGTCACACATCATCCCTACAGTCACACACCATCCCTACAGTCACACATCATCCCTACAGTCACACACCATCCCTACAGTCACACATCATCCCTACAGTCACACATCATCCCTACAGTCACACATCATCCCTACAGTCACACATCATCCCTACAGTCACATCATCATCCCTACAGTCACACATCATCCCTACAGTCACACATCATCCCTACAGTCACATCATCATCCCTACAGTCACACATCATCCCTACAGTCACATCATCATCCCTACAGTCACATCATCATCCCTACAGTCACACACCATCCCTACAGTCACATCATCCCTACAGTCACACACCATCCCTACAGTCACACACCATCCCTACAGTCACACACCATCCCTACAGTCACACATCATCCCTACAGTCACATCATCCCTACAGTCACACACCATCCCTACAGTCACACACCATCCCTACAGTCACACACCATCCCTACAGTCACATCATCCCTACAGTCACACACCATCCCTACAGTCACATCATCCCTACAGTCACACATCATCCCTACAGTCACACATCATCCCTACAGTCACACATCATCCCTACAGTCACACATCATCCTTACAGTCACACATCATCCCTACAGCCACACATCATCCCTACAGTCACACACCATCCCTACAGTCACATCATCCCTACAGTCACATCATCCCTACAGTCACACACCATCCCTACAGTCACATCATCATCCCTACAGTCACAACATCATCCCTACAGTCACACACCATCCCTACAGTCACACACCATCCCTACAGTCACACACCATCCCTACAGTCACACACCATCCCTACAGTCACACACCATCCCTACAGTCACATCATCATCCCTACAGTCACACATCATCCCTACAGTCACATCATCCCTACAGTCACACATCATCCCTACAGTCACACACCATCCCTACAGTCACATCATCCCTACAGTCACACATCATCCCTACAGTCACACATCATCCCTACAGTCACACATCATCCCTACAGTCACACATCATCCCTACAGCCACACACCATCCCTACAGTCACATCATCCCTACAGTCACATCATCCCTACAGTCACATCATCCCTACAGTCACACACCATCCCTACAGTCACACACCATCCCTACAGTCACACACCATCCCTACAGTCACATCATCATCCCTACAGTCACATCATCATCCCTACAGTCACATCATCATCCCTACAGTCACACACCATCCCTACAGTCACACACCATCCCTACAGTCACACATCATCCCTACAGTCACATCATCCCTACAGTCACACATCATCCCTACAGTCACATCATCATCCCTACAGTCACAACATCATCCCTACAGTCACACACCATCCCTACAGTCACACACCATCCCTACAGTCACACACCATCCCTACAGTCACACACCATCCCTACAGTCACACATCATCCCTACAGTCACATCATCCCTACAGTCACACACCATCCCTACAGTCACATCATCCCTACAGTCACACATCATCCCTACAGTCACACCCCATCCCTACAGTCACACACCATCCCTACAGTCACATCATCCCTACAGTCACATCATCCCTACAGTCACACACCATCCCTACAGTCACACATCATCCCTACAGTCACACACCATCCCTACAGTCACACATCATCCCTACAGTCACACACCATCCCTACAGTCACACATCATCCCTACAGTCACACACCATCCCTACAGTCACACATCATCCCTACAGTCACACATCATCCCTACAGTCACACACCATCCCTACAGTCACATCATCCCTACAGTCACACATCATCCCTACAGTCACACATCATCCCTACAGTCACACATCATCCCTACAGTCACACACCATCCCTACAGTCACACACCATCCCTACAGTCACACACCATCCCTACAGTCACACACCATCCCTACAGTCACACACCATCCCTACAGTCACATCATCCCTACAGTCACACACCATCCCTACAGTCACACACCATCCCTACAGTCACACACCATCCCTACAGTCACATCATCATCCCTACAGTCACATCATCCCTACAGTCACATCATCCCTACAGTCACATCATCCCTACAGTCACACACCATCCCTACAGTCACACATCATCCCTACAGTCACACACCATCCCTACAGTCACACACCATCCCTACAGTCACACACCATCCCTACAGTCACACATCATCCCTACAGTCACACACCATCCCTACAGTCACATCATCCCTACAGTCACACATCATCCCTACAGTCACACACCATCCCTACAGTCACACATCATCCCTACAGTCACATCATCCCTACAGTCACATCATCCCTACAGTCACATCATCCCTACAGTCACACACCATCCCTACAGTCACACACCATCCCTACAGTCACACATCATCCCTACAGTCACACATCATCCCTACAGTCACACATCATCCCTACAGTCACACATCATCCCTACAGTCACACCATCCCTACAGTCACACATCATCCCTACAGTCACACACGGAGGTGGAAACATGATGATTTGGGGTGTTTCTCTGATAAAGGTTCAGGCCGACTTTGGCACATTGAGGGTCCAATGGACGGGGCCATGTATTGTAAGATCTTGGAGGAGAACCTTCTTCCCTCACCCAGAACACTGAAGATGGGTCATGGATGGGTCTTCCAGCATGACAATCACCCAAAACATATCGCCAAGGCAACAAAGGAGTGGCCTATCCAGTCTCCAGACCTTAATCCTATAGAAAATGTATGGAGGAGATGAAACTTCGAGTTGCCAAGAAACCTTCAGGATTTAGAGAAGATCTGTAAAGAAGAGAAAATCCCTCCTGAGATGTGTGGAAACTGATCACCACCTACAAGAAACGTCTGACCTCTGTGATCTCCAACAAGGGTTTCTCCACCAACTACTAAGTCATGTTCTGCTTGGGGGTCAAATTATTTATTTTACTCGCTGAACTGCAACTCCATTTATAACATTTGTATCATGTGATTTTTTTTTTCTGGATTTCATCAGTGATCAGGATAACGTTCACCTGTATAGAGGAAGTGTCTGAAATGTAGTATGTGACCCCTCTCCAATCTCTTGCAGACCTCTCTGGATCACGGCTACTGCAACTTTCTGAAGAAACTGCGCAAGAAGAAGGAATCGAAGAAGTTGTACAAGAGGTTGGAACTGTATCTCCAGACGCAGCACTCTTGGCCCCCCGTAAATCAGACTTTGTACCCCAGCAGAGCCAAACCATCCAGGTAGCAGGAAATCTGCTGACTCCCCAAGACTTGTTACCGGCTGCGGGACCCCTTAGCGGGTGCGAGGTCATTACTGACATGTTACTGCCTCCTGGAGGACACCACTGTGATTGGTTCAGACTTTAGAATTAAAAACAAAAACTGCACAACTTGTGAAAAGAAATAAAAAAAATAAATGTGAAGCCAAAAATATGAAGGGTAAGAGGAGCTCCCAACACCGGGGGGACTCGGAGCGGACAGCACTGGATTCCTGGAAGAGGGCAGCACTGGATTCCTGGAAGAGGGCAGCACTGGATTCCTGGAAGAGGGCAGCACTTGATTTCTGGAAGAGGGCAGCACTTGATTTCTGGAAGAGGGGCAGCACTTGATTTCTGGAAGAGGGCAGCACTTGATTTCTGGAAGAGGGCAGCACTTGATTTCTGGAAGAGGGGCAGCACTTGATTTCTGGAAGAGGGGCAGCACTTGATTTCTGGAAGAGGGGCAGCACTTGATTTCTGGAAGAGGGCAGCACTGGATTCCTGGAAGAGGGCAGCACTGGATTCCTGGAAGAGGGCAGCACTGGATTCCTGGAAGAGGGCAGCACTGGATTCCTGGAAGAGGGCAGCACTTGATTTCTGGAAGAGGGCAGCACTTGATTTCTGGAAGAGGGGCAGCACTTGATTTCTGGAAGAGGGGCAGCACTTGATTTCTGGAAGAGGGGCAGCACTTGATTTCTGGAAGAGGGGCAGCACTGGATTTCTGGAAGAGGGCAGCACTTGATTTCTGGAAGAGGGGCAGCACTTGATTTCTGGAAGAGGGGCAGCACTTGATTTCTGGAAGAGGGGCAGCACTTGATTTCTGGAAGAGGGGCAGCACTTGATTTCTGGAAGAGGGGCAGCACTTGATTTCTGGAAGAGGGGCAGCACTTGATTTCTGGAAGAGGGGCAGCACTTGATTTCTGGAAGAGGGGCAGCACTTGATTTCTGGAAGAGGGCAGCACTTGATTTCTGGAAGAGGGGCAGCACTTGATTTCTGGAAGAGGGCAGCACTTGATTTCTGGAAGAGGGCAGCACTTGATTTCTGGAAGAGGGGCAGCCCTGGATTCCCGGAAGAGGGGCAGCCCTGGATTCCCGGAAGAGGGGCAGCCCTGGATTCCCGGAAGAGGGGCAGCCCTGGATTCCCGGAAGAGGGGCAGCCCTGGATTCCCGGAAGAGGGGCAGCCCTGGATTCCCGGAAGAGGGGCAGCCCTGGATTCCCGGAAGAGGGGCAGCCCTGGATTCTCAGAAGAGGGGCAGCCCTGGATTCTCAGAAGAGGGGCAGCTCTTGATTCCCGGAAGATGACTTGAACTCCAGATGAGGTTTAACCTCTTTATGAAGGCAATCATACTCCCATTAATGGAAGGCCTGAGGAACCGCTGTGTCATGGGCTGGTGAAGTTGGCGTGTCCTTATCAGCAGGACAGTCCGGTAAATTAATGACGATCAGCTGTAATCACTCCATAAACTACGAACACCCAGTGCTGGGAAGACTTTTGTGCAATAATCTCCTCTATAAACACTCACTGACTTTATCCTACGTTGCCTTGGTGTCTCCGACTGCTGTGCTTACTGTTTACATGTGTGCGTCTCGTTCCTTTAATAGTTTTTTGTGTCTGTGGTCCCCTACACCTGTCTTTTTTTTTTTTTTTTTTTTTTTTTTTTTTTAGAGGTTTTTACGTTTTGTTTTTTTTTGTACGTAAACCTATCAAAACAAAGAAAAGAATGAAGCCAAGGTCAGAAGAAGTTAAAGGGTAACTCCACTAAAAAATATAGCAAATTAGAAAAATATATATATATTTATATGTAAAAATAATATAACATATACATTTGCTACTTGTCATTTTGTAATTGAATGTCATTAAAAATGATCTTTCCTTTTCAATCTGCAGCTGCATTTATTTTCTGTAAAATGAAATATGGCCACCTGGAGGCGCTCTATACACAGAGATAAGTCATTTCCCGCTGGTGTGATTGGCTCACTGATTTTTTTTTTCCCCAGAAGTCTGCGCTAAGATACAAGTACGATTTTTAGGTATCCCCTGCAACAGAAAGGTCT
This sequence comes from Lithobates septentrionalis, assembly GCA_037952835.1. Taxonomy (NCBI): domain Eukaryota; kingdom Metazoa; phylum Chordata; class Amphibia; order Anura; family Ranidae; genus Lithobates; species Lithobates septentrionalis. Next base: position 15,964 of record JBBDGP010005974.1, on the reverse strand, counting down.
CTTTTTTTTTTTTTGGTGAGACACTCCCAAAAGGGAAATCACGTCTAACGGGATGCAAACCCTGCTGCTTTCTTCATCTGAATCCTGCAGGTGCAGCAGCTGATTGATAATTATGAAGCCACTCCCATTTATATTCACTGTGCACAGAGAAACAAACCGCTATTTCTTCAGAATAGAAAAAGGTAGGAATCTGCTACAAAGTTTGTTACAATCCCTGCAATGTACGGAGATCTCCCGGGGGTGGGGGGGGCGGGGGTTCCTCAATGATAGTAGAGTTACTCTTTAGGAAAAAAAGAGGTTGTAAAGTCCATAGGATAGAATTGCAGGGAGGGTACAGGAGTTGTATGCGGGCGTTAAGACTGGGAAGTGCCTTCATCTTGAATGGGATGGTACTGAGCCGCCGTACAGCTCACTGATGAGGTCACCGCTACTATTATAAGGTAATATCTGGGTTTGTAAAGACATTTGATGCACACAAATGGTGTTTTTTTTTTCCCCTTTATGGCTATTGAGGAATATATTTAAATAAAAGGTTATCACGGATTGCTGGTATTGTATGTCATCCTCATGACAGGTGCACTTTAATGTTTAGATTTGCTGAGGCCTTTCTGTACCGGGTGAGATATTTGTTGCTCACAGTCGTTTTGTTGCACGGTTGTCATTGTGTGTGATTGGCACCGGCATGTGTTGGCGCTGCTGCTGGTGGTCACCTCCGCACACACACAGGGCAGATTTAGATTTAAAGTGGAATTCCAGTCCAATACTTTCCGAGCCAAACCTGCCCCCACCCCCATTCTAAGCCCCATACTACCTACCCTGTAATGTAAGGATGTGTATACTTACCTATGCTGAGGACGCTCCGGTCATGATTGGCTCCCAGCGACGGCTTCAGGGGGGGAGGAGGGACAGCCGACAGAGCCTGTGTGATGACGTCACCCATAGGCTTACTTTAGGCGACCCGTTGTCGGCTGTCCCTCCTCTCTCCCCCCTTAAGCCGGCGCTGGGAGCCAATCATGTGACCGGACCAGAGCGCCCTCAGCTTAAATAAGTATACATGCCCCTATCTGGTCACATGATTGGCTCCCAGGGCCAGCTTCAGGGGAGAGGAGGGACAGCCGACAGAGCTTGCGTGATGACGTCACTCATAAGCTTACTATAGGGGATGCGTTGTTGGCTGTCCCTCCTGTCCCCTGAAGCCGGCGCTGGGAGCCAATCATGTGACCGTACCGGAGCGCCCTCAGCTTAATTAAATATACGTGCCCCTGTTCCATTTGCATGATTGGCTCCCAGCGCCAGCTTCAAGGGGGAGGAGGGACAGCCGACAGCCTGCATGATGACGTCACCCATAGGCTTACTATAGGGGACCTGTTGTCAGCTATCCCTCCTCTCCCCTGAAGCCGGCGCTGGGAGCCAATCATGTGACCGGACCGGAGTGCCCTCAGCTTAAATAAGTATACACGCCCCTGTTCCGGTCACATGAATGGCTCCCAGCGCCAGCTTCAGGGGAGAGGAGGGACAGCATAGGTACGTATACAGGTCTTTCCTTTATAGTTAGTATAGGACTTAGAATGTTGGGAGTATGAGCAGGTTTAAGCTTAGGCATTATTAGCCCGGAGCTCCACTTTAATTCTGATTCTAATAAAAAGCAATTGAGTGCGCGGCCTGCGATACTTTGTAACTAATCCGGCTACAAACGCCTCAATTCTGATTGGAAGGATCCCAGTCTATGGGACGAAAGAATTGAAATGTCTGAGTTTTCCTGAATGCCAAAGAGCGAAAGACGCGTCCCCCCCCCCCCCACACCGCGTCATCCCCATCCCCCACACCGCGTCATCCCCCACACCGCGTCACCCCCATCCCCCACACCGCGTCACCCCCATCCCCCACACCGCGTCACCCCCATCCCCCACACACCGCGTCACCCCCATCCCCCACACCGCGTCACCCCCATCCCCCACACCGCGTCATCCCCCACACTGCCTCATCCCCCACACTGCGTCATCCCCATCCCCCACACATACCGCGTCATCCCCGCCCTCCATAGACGCGTCCCTGCACTAGATCCACAATTATTATTATTCTACAGGATTTATATCGCGCCAACAGTTTCAAATGTTTTTTTTCTCACTAATAACGCACTTTAAAGGCACCTGAGAATTTTATGACTCTTTACACTTTGCTCTCTGATGTGTATTTGTTTTTATGGATCACTGTATGCAAATGTAAAAACAAAAACCAGAGGAGTAAATCAGACATCTGCTTTACCTGGTTCTGCATCTGATTGGCTGCTATGTGTTTCTTCTAATAAACTTAGATTTCTTTAGATATGGAAATGATTTGTTTAATTGGAAATGATTATTGGTGATAAGAGGATGGAGTCCTGCCTACGTGTCGGTGACGTCTAAAGGTTGTAACAAGCAACATTGGCCACTAGGGGGCGCAGAGAGCTCAGAACTTTTCAACGAATGTCCTTCTTCTCCAAAAATAATCCCTACACTTCCACTACTTGGTGGCCCTGTCATCTATTTTTCATTAAATTTGTTTCTTGCTGTGTATCTCTGCCACCTTATAGTGTCCTCCATGAGCTCCTGGACCCCTCCTTATCCCCCTCACTTTCTTTGGAATGGACATTAAACATTTAGTTGTGGCCATGTGCACTGCTCACCATTGTTGGTGTCAGTGGGAGGAATTGAGTCCCATCCTTGGCGTCTAGGAATTTGTAGATTTAGAGGAAGCTGAGATCCATGGAAGGGACTTTTCTTCTATTCACCTCAGTCTCTGTACCAGAGGAGCTTACACTCTAATGTCCCCACCCACAGTCACACACTATTACTATACATTTATATAGCTCTGACATATACCGCAGTGCTGTACAGAGAACACTGAGCCAGTCACATCAGTCTCTGTACATCGGGCCCCATTGTTGGTGTCATTGGGAGGAATTGAGTCCCATCCTTGGTGTCATTGGGCACCATTGTTGGTATAATTGAGAGAAAATGTGCCCCAATATTGGTCTCATTCGGAGAAATTGTGCCCCATCATTAGGCCCCATTGTTGGTGTCATTGGGAGAAATTGTGCCCCATAATTGGTGTCATTGGGCCCCTTTGTTGGTGTCATTGGGAGGAATTCAGTCCCATCCTTGGTGTCATTGGGCTCCATTGTTGGTATAATTGAGAGAAAATGTGCCCTAATATTGGTCTCATTCTGAGAAATTGTGCCCCATCATTGGTGTCATTGGGCCCCATTGTTGGTGTCATTGGGAGAAATTGTGCCCCATCATTGGTGTCATTGGACCCCATTGTTGGTGTCATTGGGAGAAATTGTTCCCCATCATTGGTGTCATTGGGCTCCATTGTTGGTGTCATTGGGAGGAATTCAGTCCCATCCTTGGTGTCATTGGGCTCCATTGTTGGTGTCATTGGACTCCATTGTTGGTGTCATTGGGAGAAATTGTTCCCCATCATTGGTGTCATTGGGCTCCATTGTTGGTGTCATTGGGAGGAATTCAGTCCCATCCTTGGTGTCATTGGGCTCCATTGTTTAATTGAGAGGAAAATGTGCCCCATAATTGGTCTAATTGGAATCGGTGTCAGTGGAGGAGAATTCTGCCCCCATTGGTATTAGTGGATGAAATAGTGTCTCAAGGGTCAGATAAAAGCAAGCAAAAGGCCACAGTTTGGAGACCACTGCCATAGACCATAGTCCATCTCAGTAGCGAGAGAGGGTGACTACGTTCCTATATATGCTGGGACCATGGAGAACGAATGTAACCACCTTCTAAGGTGAGGGTCACATTATGTCTGCTTCCCTTCACCAGCGTATGCATGGGCACAGCACCCCGTTCATTTGAATGGGCTGCAGGAAAATATCCCTGCACCTTTTCTAAAAGCTACACTATCTCACAAAACTTGAGTAGATCCCTCACGTTTTTGTAAATCTTTTCCTCTATCTTTTCATGTGACAACACTGAAGAAATGACACTTGTCTACAATGTAAAGTAGTGAGTGTACAGCTTGTATAACAGTGTAAATTTGCTGTCCCCTCAAAATAACTCAACACACAGCCATTAATGTCTAAACCACTGGCAACAAAAGTCAGTACACCCCTAAGGGAAAATGTCCAAATTGGGCCCAAAGCGTCAATATTTTGTGTGGCCACCATTATTTTCCAGCATTGCCTTAACCCTCTTGGGCATGGAGGTCACCAGAGCTTCACAGGTTGTCACTGGAGTCCTCTTCCCCTCCTCCATGATGACATCACAGAGCTGGTGGATGTTAGAGACCTTGCGCTCCTCCACCTTCCGTTTGAGGATGTCCCACAGATGATCAATAGGGTTTAGGTCTAGAGACATGCTTGGCCAGTCCATCACCTTTACCCTCAGCTTCTTTAGCAAGGCAGTGGTGGTCTTGGAGGTGTGTTTGGGGTGGTTATCATGTTGGAATACTGCCCTGCGGTCCAGTCTCTGAAGGGAGGGGATCATGCTCTGCTTCAGTATGTCACAGTACATGTTGGCATTCATGGTCCCCTCAATGATCTGTAGCCCCCCAGTGCCGGCAGCACTCATGCAGCCCCAGACCATGACACTCCCACCACCATGCCTGACTGTAGACAAGACACACTTGTCTTTGTCCTCCTCACCTGGTTGCCCCCACACACACTTGTCACCATCTGAACCAAATACGTTTATCTTGGTCTCATCAGACCACAGGACATGGTTCCAGTAATCCATGTCCTTAGTCTGCTTGTCTTCAGCAAACTGTTTGTGGACTTTCTTGTGCATCATCTTTAGAAGAGGCTTCCTTCTGGGATGACAGCCATGCAGACAAATTTGATGCATTGTGCGGCGTATGGTCTGAGCACTGACAGGCTGACCCCCCCACCCCTACAACCTCTGCAGCAATGCTGGCAGCACTCATACGTCTATTTCCCAAAGACAACCTCTGGATATGACGCTGAGCACGTGACCTCAACTTCTTTGGTGGACCATGGCGAGGCCTGTTCTGAGGGGAACCTGTCCTGTTATACCGCTGTATGGTCTTGGTCACCGTGCTGCAGATCAGTTTCAGGGTCTTGGCAATCTTCTTATAGCCTAGGCCATCTTTATGTAGAGCAACAGTTCTTTTCTTCAGATCCTCAGAGAGTTCTTTGCCATGAGGTGCCATGTTGTACTTCCAGTGACCAGTATGAGAGAGTGAGAGCGATAACACCAAATTTAACACACCTGCTCCCCATTCACACCTGAGACCTTGTAACACTAACGAGTCACATGACACCGGGGAGGGAAAATGGCTAATTGGGCCCAATTTGGAGATTTTTCACTTAGGGGTGTACTGACTTTTGTTGTCAGCGGTTTAGACATTAATGGCTGTGTGTTGAGTTATTTTGAGGGGACAGCAAATTTACACTGTTATACAAGCTGTACACTCACTACTTTAAATTGTAGACAAGTGTCATTTCTTCAGTGTTGTCACATGAAAAGAGAGAAGAAAAGATTTACACAAATGTGACTGAGGGGTGTACTTACTTTTGTCAGATACTGTATGTGTTACCCAGTATAGGAAAAACGGCTGCAGTTTCGAATGTGTCAGGGGGGCCATTAAGAGTTAAAGAAACCCCCACATGTTTGCTAACAGCAGCTCACTTTTGCTGCAGGTGTGGGAAAGTGTTCAATTCCCACCTCGACCCACATAGACCAAATATAACAGGAAGTTCGATCACAGCAACAAAAACGAAGGAATTTGTAGACTTGGAGGAAGCTGAGAGCCTTAGAAGGGACTATTATACATTTTATATAGCTCTGACATATACCGCAGTGCTGTACAGAGATCACTGAGCCATCATATCAGTCTCTGTACAGAGGAGCTTACACTCTAATGTCCCCTCCCCCCACAGTCACATCAGTCTCTGTACAGAGGAGCTTACCCTCTAATGTCCCCTCCCCCACAGTCACATCAGTCTCTGTACAGAGGAGCTTACACTCTAATGTCCCCTCCCCCCACAGTCACATCAGTCTCTGTACAGAGGGGCTTACACTCTAATGTCCCCTCCCCCCCCACAGTCACACGCTATTATTATTATACATTTATATAGCTCTGACATATACCGCAGCTCTGTACAGAGTACAGTGTTCATTGGTGATTCTTTTACATTTAGCGGGTGTGCACTCTTATAACTTAAAGGGTCATTTAGGTGGCGCCCCCCAAACCACCCAGAACCACCAAAGTCCCTCTGAAGGACCGGAGATGATGAGACTTCGTACATCATGGAGGCCGTACCGTACAGAAGAGGATCCCCTCAACGTCGCCAGAATTCGCCCGCCGGACCCCGAATCTTCACCGCACCAAACTGGTGCCCAGCCGGAGAAAAGGAAGGTGGATGAATGGTGCTGGAACCCTGAGTAAACAATACCCATGATTGGTATTAGGGGGAAGAATAGTGCCCCATCATTGGTGTCTGTGGGAGGAATAGAGCCCCATCATTGGTGTCAGTGGGAGGAATAGAGCCCCATCATTGGTGTCAGTGGGAAGAATAGTGCCCCATCATTGGTGTCAGTGGGAGGAATAGAGCCCCATCATTGGTGTCGGTGGGAGGAATGGTGTCCCATCATTGGTGTCAGTGGGAGGAATAGTGCCTCATCATTGGTGTCCGTGGGAGGAATAGTGCCTCATCATTGGTGTCCGTGGGAGGAATAGAGCCCCATCATTGGTGTCAGTGGGAGGAATAGAGCCCCATCATTGGTGTCGGTGGGAGGAATGGTGTCCCATCATTGGTGTCAGTGGGAGGAATAGTGTCCCATCATTGGTGTCAGTGGGAGGAATAGTGCCCCATCATTGGTGTCAGTGGGAGGAATAGTGCCCCATCATTGGTGTCAGTGGGAGGAATAGTGCCCCATCATTGGTGTCAGTGGGAGGAATAGTGCCCCATCATTGGTATTAGTTGGAGGAATAGTGCCCCATCATTGGTATTAGTTGGAGGAATATGTCCCATCATTGGTGTCAGTGGGAGGAATAGTGCCCCATCATTGGTATTAGTTGGAGGAATAGTGCCCCGTCATTGGTATTAGTTGGAGGAATAGTGCCCCGTCATTGGTGTCAGTGGGAGGAATAGTGCCCCGTCATTGGAATTAGTTGGAGGAATAGTGCCCCATCATTGGTGTCAGTGGGAGGAATAGTGTCCCATCATTGGTGTCCGTGGGAGGAATAGTGCCCCATCATTGGTGTCAGTGGGAGGAATAGTGCCCCATCATTGGTGTCCGTGGGAGGAATAGTGCCCCATCATTGGTGTCCGTGGGAGGAATAGTGTCCCATCATTGGTGTCCGTGGGAGGAATAGTGCCCCATCATTGGTGTCCGTGGGAGGAATAGTGCCCCATCATTGGTGTCAGTGGGAGGAATAGTGCCCCATCATTGGTATTAGTTGGAGGAATAGTGCCCCATCATTGGTGTCCATGGGAGGAATAGTGTCCCATCATTGGTGTCAGTGGGAGGAATTTTGCTCCAGTGTTGCGGAGTGGGGGTTGGGGGGGTAAGGCCCCAAAGACTAGATAGAAGCAAGCAAAGGGCTGCACCCGGCCCCTGGGCCGCAGTTTGGAGACCACTAATATAGAGGATCTGTACATTAGGCTTCAGGTCTTCCACGATCACTTTGGGTTGTCATGGGGTGGAAGGGGGAAGCACCGCACTATGACATTCAGATAGCAGTTTATTCCACAAATTGCGTATGGAGCCGACGCGTTTCTGGGTTTGTAACTCCGCCCCCTTTATAAAGAATGTAGTACAACACAATAAATAGATAACATTTCCTACATACAATATTGTCATTCAGGTTTTCAAAAACATGATGGCAGTAAAAAGATATTATATTGGAAATAATATTGTTGTTAGTAATAATGAGAATGATAAAAATAATATGAATTGTGTGCCGATAACGAAACGGATCACAGAAGTCATCCTGTATAAAATCACATAGAAAGGAAATGTATTCATGTCTTTTCACTTCTTTATTTTTGTTACATTGTTTGTCAGCATGAAAAAGACACAAAGTTCATCTAGTTCAACCAATACCATTCCAGCCCTGATGAAGGGGGTGGAGTTAGACCCCAGAAACGCGTTGGTTTTGGATTAACCTTCATTATCTTGGTGTGTTGCTTCAACAGAAAAAGCAGAGGAAGGGAATGGAGAGGGACAGGGAGGAAATGAATAGGAAATGGAAGGGAAGGGAAAGGGGGGGGGGGGGAGAAGAACGGTAAGTAACATTCCACCCTCTCTTTTGCCTCTCAGTCTCACCATCACCATTTCGGAGACGGCTGTAAATACAATTTAGATTATTATATTTTCTGACTTTTGGCTTCTTCTCCTGTTCAGGCTTTCTCTATGTGAGAGACGACAAGAGTCCAGCAGTGGGTGTGTCTGAGAACCCTTCCCCCGCCTCCCCAGCCTGGGTTCCCACATGACGGACAGAAGGGAGCGGGGCGGACGGTGCAGTATTATGGAGGTAGGTAAGCTGTGCCCCTCCCCCATCCTGGATGCATCTCATGGTTTAATCTCCTATTCTGATTGGTGTGTATCTTGGGGGGCTCAGTAAGGACTCTGGGTTTATTATCTTCTAATGTTTAATTCAGCAAAGCAGACCTGTGCAGGGGGAGGGAGGGGGGTGGTCAATGATTACTGAGGTGTTTAGTGGTTTAAACTTTGGGGTAAAGGCTCAGTGTGTGGGGCTCAGCATGACCTGCCTGCCCACTCACATGCAGGAAGAATATAAACATTGAAAGAGAGAGGTACTCGGCACGTGCTGCATTGCCCAGAATGTGGGTGTGGCCTCTGCTATTTCTCCAGGGGCCCCAGAAAGGACCTGGCTGGATCTGGAAATGAGGTACTGGTTGCCTCATGTGGAACTTTACCTCCTGAACTGGACACATCTGGGGCCGTTCCTGAACCGAGTACCCCGGGGGTGGGGCTGTGAGCCAGCAAAGAGGACCTGTCTATAAACTCTTTGAAGTGTATGTGATCCCTGATACTGATTTGCACTTATTGGCTCCCTTTCATTCTGTTAAAGTGTTACTAAACCCAGGACTCTGCATTCACTATATCTGGTCTCCCCAGGACCCCACATTCACTATATCTGATCTCCCCAGGAGCCTGCAGTCACTATATCTGCTCTCCCCAGGACTCTGCATTCACTATATCTGGTCTCCCCAGGACTCTGCAGTCACTATATCTGGTCTCCCCAGGACTCTGCATTCACTATATCTGCTCTCCCCAGGACTCTGCATTCACTATATCTGGTCTCCCCGGAAGCCTGTATTCACTATGTCTGATCTCCCCAGGAACTTGCATTCACTATATCTGGGCTCCCCAGGAACTTGCATTCACTATATCTGGTCTCCCCAGGAGCCTGCATTCACTATATCTGCTCTCCCCAGGACTCTGCAGTCACTATATCTGGTCTCCTCAGGGCTCTGTAGTCACTATACCTGCTCTCCCCAGGACCCTGCATTCACTATATCTGCTCTCCCCAGGACTCTGCATTCACTATATCTGCTCTCCCCAGGAGTCTACATTCACTATATCTGATCTCCCCAGGAGCCTGCATTCACTATATCTGGTCTCCCCAGGAGCCTGCATTCACTATATCTGATCTCCCCAGGAGCCTGCATTCACTATATCTGCTCTCCCCAGGACTCTGCATTCACTATATCTGCTCTCCCCAGGACTCTGCATTCACTATATCTGCTCTCCCCAGGATTCTGCATTCACTATATCTGATCTCCCCAGGAGCCTGCATTCACTATATCTGGTCTCCCCAGGAGCCTGCATTCACTATACCTGATCTCCCCAGGAGCCTGCATTCACTATATCTGCTCTCCCCAGGACTCTGCATTCACTATATCTGCTCTCCCCAGGACTCTGCATTCACTATATCTGATCTCCCCAGGAGCCTGCAGTCACTATATCTGATCTCCCCAGGACTCTGCATTCACTATATCTGGTCTCCCCAGGACTCTGCATTCACTATATCTGCTCTCCCCAGGACTCTGCAGTCACTGAATCTGGTCTCCCCAGGACTCTGCAGTCACTGAATCTGGTCTCCCCAGGACTCTGCATTCACTATATCTGGTCTCCCCAGGAGCCTGCATTCACTATATCTGCTCTACCCAGAACTCTGCATTCACTATATCTGCTCTCCCCAGGACTCTGCATTCACTATATCTGATCTCCCCAGGAGCCTGCATTCACTATATCTGCTCTCCCCAGGACTCTGCATTCACTAAATCTGGTCTCCCCAGGAGCCTGCAGTCACTATATCTGATCTCCCCAGGACTCTGCATTCACTATATCTGGTCTCCCCAGGACTCTGCATTCACTATATCTGCTCTCCCCAGGAGCCTGCATTCACTAAATCTGGTCTCCACAGGAGCCTGCATTTACTATATCTGGTCTCCACGGGAGCCTGTAGTCACTATATCTGGTCTCCTCAGGGCTCTGTAGTCACTATATCTGGTTTCTCCAGGAGCCTGTATTCACTATATCTGATCTCCCCAGGAACTTGCATTCACTATATCTGGGCTCCCCAGGACTCTGCATTCACTATATCTGGTCTCCCCAGGAGCCTGCAGTCACTATATCTGCTCTCCCCAGGACTCTGAATTCACTATATCTGGTCTCCACAGGAGCCTGCAGTCACTATATCTGGTCTCCACAGGAGCCTGCAGTCACTATCTGGTCTCCACAGGAGCCTGCAGTCACTATATCTGATCTCCCCAGGACTCTGCATTCACTATATCTGCTCTCCCCAGGACTCTGCATTCACTATATCTGATCTCCCCAGTAACTTGTGTTCACTATATCTGCTCTCCCCAGAACTCTGCAGTCACAATATCTTCTCTCCCCAGGACCCTGCAGTCACTATATCTGGTCTCCCCATGAGCCTGCGTTCACTATATCTGCTTTCCCCAGGACTCTGCAGTCACTATATCTGCTCTCCTCAGGACTCTGCAGTCACTATATCTGCTCTCCCCAGGACTCTGCAGTCACTATATCTGCTCTCCCCAGGACTCTGCATTCACTATATCTGATCTCCCCAGTAACTTGCATTCACTATATCTGCTCTCCCCAGAACTCTGCAGTCACTACATCTGGTCTCCCCAGGAGCCTGTATTCACTATATCTGATATCTCCAGGAACTTGCATTCACTATATCTGGGCTCCCCAGGACTCTGCATTCACTATATCTGGTCTCCTCTGGGGTCTGCATTCACTATATCTGCTCTCCCCAGGACTCTGCATTTCCTATATCTGCTCTCCCCAGGAATCTGCATTCACTATATCTGATCTCCCCAGGAGCCTGCATTCACTATATCTGGTCTCCCCAGGAGCCTGCATTCACTATATCTGATCTCCCCAGGAACTTGCATTCACTATATCTGCTCTCCCCAGGACTCTGCAGTCACTATATCTGCTCTCCCCAGGACTCTGAATTCACTATGTCTGCTCTCCCTAGGACTCTCCATTCACTATATCTGCTCTCCCCAGGATTCTCCATTCAATATATCTGATCTCCCCAGGACTCTCCATTCACTATATTTGATCTCCCCAGGACTCTGCAGTCACTATATATGCTCTCCCCAGGACTCTGCAGTCACTATATCTGGTCTCCTCAGGACTCTATAGTCACTATATCTGCTCTCCCCAGGAGCCTGCAGTCACTATATCTGGTCTCCCCAGGAGCCTGCAGTCACTATATCTGCTCTCCCCAGGACTCTCCATTCACTATATTTGCTCTCCCCAGGATTCTCCATTCACTATATCTGCTCTCCCCAGGACTCTGCATTCACTATATCTGATCTCCCCAGGACTCTGCATTCACTATATCTGATCTCCCCAGGACTCTGCATTCACTATATCTGATCTCCCCAGGGGACTCTGCAGTCACTATATCTGCTCTCCCCAGGACTCTATATTCACTATATCTGATCTCCCCAGGACTCTGCATTCACTATATCTGCTCTCCCCAGGACTCTGCATTCACTATATCTGATCTCCCCAGGAGCCTGCAGTCACTATATCTGCTCTCCCCAGGACTCTGCATTCACTATATCTGATCTCCCGCAGTACACAGAACATGGAAATGCAATTATTTTAACAAATATAACTTGCTAAATACCTTTTCTCATCAGCAGTATATAGCAGTCTTGTGACTTCTGTCAGTGTCCAGCCAAACACTGGTTAAATCATGTAGGGGGAGTTTTCTGACTGTCTTATTAGACCCCTGACCCTCTTGACAGTGCTGATTGGCCCTGTGCTGATCACATGCACCCTCCCAAGAAAAAAAACAAAAAACCTCTCTAGCAATACACACCAAACTGAGCATGTGCAGCCTGACTCCATAGACTCTGTGCTATCAGTTAATTATTAGGGGACAGTGGAAAAAGGGGAGGATCAGAAAAGACCTGATCAAACAGCCTTTTTACACACTGTGGAGGATTAACAACTTGGGTTCCACAGTGAGTATAACAAGCATGCTTTATTGCATATACGGACTGATTTTACTGTTGTGGGTCTAGTAACACTTTAAATATCTAATTGAAAGTGTTTTGTTGTATCTGTTGGAAAAGTAAAAAGAAAAAAATCCCTGTTAATCCTGACAGAAATCCAGCCAGCTGATAACTTCCTGTACTCGCTGCCTGTGCTGACTGCTACAAGATACATTGTCCCCTGTGACCTCTAATAACACCGTAATTACTAAATAAGAAATAATAACAAAAATGATAATAATACAATCATAATGATTACTAAAAAATAATAAATAATAATCATGATAATAAAATATATGTTGATAGTTAATAAATATTTTTATTATATAATTGGCTCCCTTTACAGGTAAATAGTGAAAAAAAAAATAAGTGAAAAAAAATTCCTGTTGATAACTTCCTGTGCTGACTGCTAGAAGATACATTGTCCCCAGTGATCTCTATGGACTACAGAATACTTTCCAACTATACTATTATTATTATTATTATTATTATTAATAATAATAATAATAATAATAATAATTACTAAAAAAAAAATAATATAAAAATAATAATTACTTAATAATAATTATTACTAAATACTAATGAATAATATTCATGATAATATTAATAAAATCAATGTTGATCGTTAATATTGTTATTATATGATTGGCCCCCTTTACAGAAAGTTAAATAGTGAAAAAAAAAATCCCTGTGGATCCTGCCAGGAATCCAGTATGTTAATAACTTCCTGTGCTGACTGCTAGAAGATACATTGTCCCCAGCGATCTCCATGGACTACAGAACACTTCCCAACTATACTATTATTATTAATTACTAAAAAATAATTGTTGTTATTATATGATTGGCTCCCTTTCGTTTTGTTAAATTTCCCATTAAAGATGATTTGTTGTATCTGTTGGACAAGTGAAAAAAAAAAAATCCCTATTGATCCCGCCAGAAACCCAGTCATCTGATAACTTCCTGTGCTTACTGTTATGAGTTACATTATCCTCAGCAATCTATTTGGACTGCAGAACACTCCCCACCTACGTTATGGACTATGGGAGGGGTTCTGTAGTCTCTCTTGTTCTGATACAGTGAATAGGTGTCTCCCTGGGACAGGAAGTGTGTCAGTGGCAGGATCACTAGATGAGGATGCTGGGAAATCTAATCTGAGTTTTATGGGGCGGTTGGGGGTGGGGGGGGGGGGGGGGGGACTTTGGCGTCACATTTCCATATTATAATGCGGTGGGCGGAGTCCTCCTTTTTTCTTAGGTAGGTTCTCTTTACTGGTTGGCAGGATTGTTCCTGTCCCCGGATGGGACCCCCGGGGCCCCTCAGGGCTCCATTTCCACCCCATAACCTCACATCTGTCTTCACTCATCTCCTGTTTATTCGTCTTGTTTGTGTTCCGAGAACAATAAAAAAAAAAGTTTAAATCTCCTTCCAAATTTCTGGACAATGTGAGCCCCCCTTCCCCCCCCTCCCCCCCCCCTCCCCCAGCAAAGTTCTGATAATTGTCCCGCCATACGGGGGGCGCCGACATCCTTTGGGGGGTACAAGGCCTCAGTTCTGATGATGGTGATCCCCCCCCCCACTGATACATGGAGAACCCCCTCAATCCTTCACTGTCTTGTGCTTTAACCCCCCTCTCTCTCCCCCCCCCCTCCCAGGGGGTGTGGAATGTGGTAATGAGGTGTGAATGGGACATAAGGAGCCATTAATGGGGTGTAAAAGTAACACAATGGAGGGGGGGGGTCACATTACAAAAACAGCTGTTATAGGGCCTGAGGGCCACACAATCCACCAATACAGCCAAACATGGATCTGTCAGGTGGGGGAGGGGAGGGAGCGATGTTCTGCAGATCTGTAGAGAGGTCAGTGATGAGATAATCTGCAGAATATATCAATATGGATCTGTCAGGAGGGGGAGGGGAGGGAGCGATGTTCTGCAGATCTCTAGGGAGGTCAGTGATGAGATAATCTGCAGAATATATCAACATGGATCTGTCAGGAGGGGGAGGGGAGGGAGCGATGTTCTGCAGATCTGTAGAGAGGTCAGTGATGAGATAATCTGCAGAATATATCAATATGGATCTGTCAGGAGGGGGAGGGGAGGGAGCGATGTTCTGCAGATCTGTAGAGGGATCAGTGATGAGATAATCTGCAGAATACATCAATATGGATCTGTCAGGAGGGGGAGGGGAGGGAGCGATGTTCTGCAGATCTGTAGAGGGGTCAGTGATGAGATAATCTGCAGAATACATCAATATGGATCTGTCAGGAGGGGGAGGGGAGGGAGCGATGTTCTGCAGATCTGTAGAGGGGTCAGTGATGAGATAATCTGCAGAATACATCAATATGGATCTGTCAGGAGGGGGAGGGGAGGGAGCGATGTTCTGCAGATCTGTAGAGGGATCAGTGATGAGATAATCTGCAGAATACATCAATATGGATCTGTCAGGAGGGGGAGGGGAGGGAGCGATGTTCTGCAGATCTGTAGAGGGGTCAGTGATGAGATAATCTGCAGAATACATCAATATGGATCTGTCAGGAGGGGGAGGGGAGGGAGCGATGTTCTGCAGATCTGTAGAGGGATCAGTGATGAGATAATCTGCAGAATACATCAATATGGATCTGTCAGGAGGGGGAGGGGAGGGAGCGATGTTCTGCAGATCTGTAGAGGGGTCAGTGATGAGATAATCTGCAGAATACATCAATATGGATCTGTCAGGAGGGGGAGGGGAGGGAGCGATGTTCTGCAGATCTGTAGAGGGATCAGTGATGAGATAATCTGCAGAATATATCAACATGGATCTGTCAGGAGGGGGGAGGGGAGGGAGCGATGTTCTGCAGATCTGTAGAGGGGTCAGTGATGAGATAATCTGCAGAATATATCAATATGGATCTGTATTAGGGGGAGGGGAGGGAGCGATGTTCTGCAGATCTGTAGAGGGATCAGTGATGAGATAATCTGCAGAATATATCAATATGGATCTGTCAGGAGGGGGAGGGGGAGGGAGCGATGTTCTGCAGATCTGTAGAGAGGTCAGTGATGAGATAATCTGCAGAATATATCAATATGGATCTGTCAGGAGGGGGAGGGGAGGGAGCGATGTTCTGCAGATCTGTAGAGAGGTCAGTGATGAGATAATCTGCAGAATATATCAATATGGATCTGTCAGGAGGGGGAGGGGAGGGAGCGATGTTCTGCAGATCTCTAGGGAGGTCAGTGATGAGATAATCTGCAGAATATATCAACATGGATCTGTCAGGAGGGGGAGGGGAGGGAGCGATGTTCTGCAGATCTGTAGAGGAGGTCAGTGATGAGATAATCTGCAGAATATATCAATATGGATCTGTCAGGAGGGATGAGATAATCTGCAGAATACATCAATATGGATCTGTCAGGAGGGGGAGGGGAGGGAGCGATGTTCTGCAGATCTGTAGAGG
>JBBDGP010005973.1:0-24036 GCA_037952835.1 Lithobates septentrionalis | reverse complement strand
CAGTCATACTTGAGCGATTTTACTGGTGGTTTTTCTGCCTTTTTTTTTTTTTTTAATTAAGGCTCCATTCACACCTGATCGCGGGGTGGAATCGCCACGTTTCCACCCGTAATTTCACATCGCTGCAAAACGCGGGAAGGGTTTGCGATGCCACTACTTCTAACGGCACCCCAATCGCGCCGCGATTTTTTTGCTGCAATTGTCACTTGGTAAATCTCGACAAAACGCAACGCGTCATGCCGTAGCCCAAACCCAGCTCATGTTCCTTATTTGTGAGCGACAAGTGTTTGAGCGTTTGTAGGGCGATTTTACTGCGTGACAATCGCGGCACGGTGGGGGGTGCCATTTTAAGAATTAATGACATCGCAAACGTGTCCCGCGTTTTGGAGAGATTTGGAATCGCCGCGATTCCACCTGCAAGTTTCAGATCGCTGTAAAACGCGGGGACGTGTTTGCGATGCCATTACTACTAATGGCACCCCAAACGCGCCGCAATTTTTTTTTTGCTGCAATTGTCTCGTGGTATATCGCGGCGGTACATGCTGTCGCCCAAACCAAGCTCGTGTTCCTTTTTGCGGCTGCAAGATAAAACGCGGCAAATCGCACCGAGAGACGCTGTTGCCCAAAAAAAGCTCATGTTCCTGTTTGTGCGACAAGCGTCACGCGTTTTGACTGCAGTGCCATTTACCTGCAGCAAAATCGCGGCGTGATTGGGCTGCCATTAGGGAGTAATGGCATTGCAAACGCGTCTTGCAGCGATCTGGAATCGCGCCGGTTTAGGTGTGAATGGCGCCTAAAGCGTGTTTGCAGCTTTTTACAAGCATTTTTAGCGTATTACAAGCGTTTTTAGAGCTTCGGGCGTTTTGGCTTAGCCAATAGAAAGCACCAGGGGGAGAAGAGGAAATTAAGGGTGGAGAGCTGCTATTTGAGCAGATTAACTCATGTAAATCGCTCAAGTCGGGCGTTTCTATTGAAGTCTATGGGGCCAAAAAACGCTTGTAATCAGCCAAAAAGAAGCTCATGTACTATTTTTTGAGTGACGGGCATTTGGCTTCAGGCTACAAAACGCTCAGGTGGGAACAGGGGCCAATGAAATGAATGGAATTTTGCTTGTTGAGCATTTTAGTGCGACAACCTTCACGCAGAAAATCGCTCAGGTGTGAACGTGACCTAATTGTTGGGGGGGGGTTTCAAATTGATACTCGTTTTGGACCGCAGTGACAAGAAAATTCAAAGGGGAGGGGGGCCAGGTGGATTGTTTGCCGCCCCTCCTCCCCAAAAAAAAATATATCCAACCAGCCGCCACTGGACAGACCCGCTCTATTTATTTTTATGGTTGAACTAGATGGACTTGTGTCTTTTTTTTCAACCTGATTAACTATATTTCTCCTGTTTTACCATTAAAAACCGAAAGTGAAAGTAAATCTCACATTTTTGGTTGTCACCGGAACAGGAACAAAGGGGAAATATTCCAATGGGGACACCAGTTCTGGGATTCCCTCACTTTGGGGGAATTTGCTTTTCGAAATCTTCCAATGGGGACACTAGTTCTGTTAACCAGGGATTCCAACACTATGTACTTAATAAATACAATGTATCCCTTTACTATCATTTCTAGGTCCCTGTGTTGGGGAGTTTTTTTGTTTTTTTTTAAATTAATTTTAAATTTATTGGTAATGTGACCCATTATAAAAGAAAAAAAAACTTGATGAAATAAATAATAATAAAATATAAATATAATAAATTTAAAAATGTGGCCATCTATATGGATTATAACCTAAAGCAATGCAGAGCAGGAAGGGCTAAATTGATACAATTTTTGGATAAATAATTCTCAGGATTCCATTCAGCATCACACGGTCTCTGCTGCTGATGAAGAAGATACAATGTTTCAGCTGATCAATCTCCTTCCTTTCCGCATATCTCCTCTGACCGAATCTCTCAGATAAAGATGGGCCGCCATCCTAATTTTGGCTTCACCGCCTAGATAGTCATTGACCTGGAAAAAAGCATGTTGTCAGCAAAGTCCTTCCTGCTTAGTGCAAAGATGGAGAGAGCGGCCTTCACTTGAGGCTCCCTGAATTCTGTCCTCCAAGCAGAGATGTCTTCTGAATGGGGGAGGGGAGGGGCCTGTGTGCAAAAGCACTACTGATAATGGCAGTGAAAGGTAACAGCACACCTACACCATCATCCATAGACAATGACCTCCCCTACACCATCACCCATAAACAATGACCCCCCCCCCCCTACACCATCATCCAAAAAAAATGACCCCCCCCCACACACACCATCATCCATAAGCAATTACCCCCCCCCCCACACACACCATCATCTCTAAACAATGACCTCGCCCTCCTCCCCCCCCCCCACACCATCATCCATAGACAATGACCCCCCTACACCATCATCCATAAACAATGACCCCACCCCCCCCCACATCCCCCTACACAATCATCCAAAAAAAATGACTACCCCCCCCCCCCCACACCATCATCCATAAACAATGACACCCCCCCCCCCCCACACACCATTATCCGTAAACAATGACCTCGCCCTCCTCCCCCCCACACCATCATCCATAAACAATGCCACACACACACACACACACCATCATCCATAAACAATAGCCCCCCCCCCCCCTTACACCATCATCCATAAAAAATTACCCCCCACACCATCATCCATAAAAAATGACCCCCCCCCCCCACACCATCATCCATAAACAATGACCTCGCTCTACACCCCCCTACACCATCATCCATAAACAATGACCCCCCCTTACACAATCATCCATAAAAAAATGACCCCCCCACACACACCATCATCCATAAACAATGACCCCCCCCCCCCCCACACCATCATCCATAAACAATGACCTCCCCCCCACACCATCATCCATAAACAATGACCCCGTCACACCATCATCCATGAACACTGACCCCCCCCCCCACACACCATTATCCATGAACACTGACCCCCCCCCCACACACACACACACACACACACACACACACACACACACCATTATCCATAAACAATGACCCCCCCCCCCCACACACACCATTATCCATAAACAATGACCCCCCCACACCAGTATCCATAAACAATGACCTCCCCCCCACACCATTATCCATAAACAATGACCTCCCCCCCACACCATTATCCATAAACAATGACCTCCCCCCCACACCATTATCCATAAACAATGACCTCCCCCCCACACCATTATCCATAAACAATGACCTCCCCCCCACACCATTATCCATAAACAATGACCTCCCCCCACACCATTATCCATAAACAATGACCTCCCCCCCACACCATTATCCATAAACAATGACCTCCCCCCCACACCATTATCCATAAACAATGACCTCCCCCCCACACCATTATCCATAAACAATGACCTCCCCCCCACACCATTATCCATAAACAATGACCTCCCCCCCACACCATCATCCATAAATATTGACCTCCCCCTACACCCCCCTACACCATCATCCATAAACAGTGACCTCCCCCCACACCATCAGCCATAAACAATGACCCCCCCCCCACACACCACCATCCATAAACCATTCAAATTTCAGAAGAGAAGAAAATAGAATGTAGATTATAACCATTGAAATTCAAGTTTCAAATAGAATAAATTTGAATTCAAATAAAATAGAAAAATAGAATAGAAACAAAAATAGAATAGAATAAAATGGAATATAACCACCTTCCTAAATTCTAATTTTTTAAAAAGAAATAAATTTGAATTAGAATATAAAAGAATAGTTTAGAGTAGAAAATAAAATTAATAGAATAGAAAAAAACAATAGAATAATATCTTCCGGAATTCGAATTTCGAATAGAATAAATTCAAATAGAATTTTTAAATAGAAAAGAATAGAATCGAAAAAAACAATAGAATAAAATGAATTAAAGAATATAATCTTCCAAAAATTTGATTTGAAAATAGAATATGTTTGTTATCGAATGGAATTCGAATAGTTTCGAACTCGAATAAATTAAATTCTGAAAACGAATTTATGTAAATAAACGAAACATTTTTTTCATTCTGCACGTGTCTAAGTGTAACCCCGCCCACTTTTGGAGATCAAGTAGAAAGGTTCAGTCGTTGTTCTATCTAATGTTTAAAATCATTTCCTCTATGTAATCATTTTCTTTCTTCATTCCAGATAACTTCTATTTGCGGAACCTTCCCCCACAACCCACGCTCCTTTCGGCCAACCACAACTTCCCCAGCATCGCCCGGGCTGCCCCAGGCCACCCCATTGGCTCATGCAGTCGGGACAGAGAGAACAGCCACCTCCAGAAGGGTGCAAAGGACAATGAGCGATATATGGGGGGCTCGGACATGAACAAAGAGAAGGTGGGCAAAGGGGACTTGAAAGATCGGCACCTGGAGGAGGAAGGCAAGGAAAGGCATAAGGCAGTGATGCCCATGACCATGGACAGCCACTGCAAGGAGGACATGCATCAGAGGGGATCGTGTGACAACAGGACCAAGCATTTAAACTCTTGCCTGATGACCTCAAAGGTGCTAAACGGGGACCCCAGCAAAGCATTGTTGTCGAGCTGCACAGTTGGGGCGGGGATGCCTCGCCAAGGTAGCCAGAATCGATGTGCCAAAGAAGTTATGAGGTCCGACCGGTCGTATCCCCAACACGAGCCTCAGCAACCTTACAGCGAGTGCCTAGACAGGCAAATGCTTCACCATTCTGTGTCCTACACTGTCCCATCCAGTCTCCCCAGCATTCCTGCCCCGCTGAACACCTCCACTAGCTCCTTCCCCTGTCTGCAGCTTCATTCCAACTCGGACGTTGTGTGCTCCCTGCAGGATAAGTCCGGCAGGGAGCTCAAGATGGGCAGGCCCACGTTCGTGCCTTCCGTGGGGCACTTCACCGACAAAAGCCGGCCTTTTCAGGTGACCCCGGAGGGCTGCCATTTAGACAGAGGAGGGGAGGGAAAGGACAAGGGCCACGAAATGAACACTGACCACCACCACCACCCCCCCTCTTCTGGGTCTTACACAAACACGTTCTCCCACCTCAAAGCCGAGGTGGCCAAAGGGGAGAGGAGGCCGGAGTGGCCGCAGAACACAGCCGTCAGGATCAAAAATTTTGAGTTCCTAAATAGTGGAGGTTCAGAGGCCGCTATGCAGAGGAGCATTGAGAAGGCTGCGTACTTGGAGATGCCGGCTTCACAAGACTGTCCTCGCCCCAATAACCAGGATTCCCACTGCATTAAAACTAGCCAGTCCTTCTGCACTTTAGACCGGCCCACCAAGGACTCCCAGGTGCACGGCCACCAAAAAGTGGCCCGGATCCGGCACCAGCAGCACCGGCCGTCTGATGGGGAGCAAGCGGGAGGCAACCAAGAAGGAAAGAGGAAAACCATCGACCTCGCCTCCTTGGGCTACAACGGACCTCACCTGTCGCCATGGACGGAGCCATCAATTTCCATCGGCGA
Organism: Lithobates septentrionalis; assembly: GCA_037952835.1. Lineage (NCBI taxonomy): Eukaryota > Metazoa > Chordata > Amphibia > Anura > Ranidae > Lithobates > Lithobates septentrionalis. The sequence goes on along the minus strand of JBBDGP010005973.1, from coordinate 18,558 downwards.
AGACCGGAAGAACTCTTACCTGGATCCCTTCAGCACAAGTTTACAGCAAGCTGCTCTAATGACTCCCGGTCCTTCTCTGGCCCAGGAGATGCAGGGGCCCACAGACGAGGTGTCCGCCATGAAAAACCTGCTGAAATACAGCAACCAAGCACTTATCGTGGGGCAGCGGACCCCTTTTGTGGGTTTGGGGAACATGAAGACCAGCTGCTCTCATCAAGAAAACAAGTTCCACGGCAACAACAAGTGCCAGCCCGAGCAAGAAAGGATGGATTGTGCCAGGAGCCGGGAGAATGAGACCTCTCACGGGGAAGGAGAAGTCCGGCAGCCGCCAGTTGGCATCGCTGTGGCTGTAGCGCGGCAGAAAGACACCAGTGGCCGTCACGAGTCGGCTTATGGCACGGGGTCAAGTCGACAAAACAGGAATAACATGGGACAGAAAGGTGTGTATTGAATACTCATGATTTCCTTGTTTGTTTTTTTTGTGGGAATCCCAAGAATGTTTGTAGTAACCTCGGCAACATTGTATCAGAATCTCAAATTATTAAACCCACCACACGCTTCGTTTCTCCACTAGATGACATGGACAACACATGTGCAGATGCAGTCACTGTCTGTGGTGTTGTACCTGGAACAATCCAGGCACCATCATGTGTGAAGTCACTTAGCCACAGCTCATGGAACCCCTAGAAACCTCTGAAGGAACCTTGAGTGAGAATTGCTGGTTCAAGGTGGAAAAAGGTCACATTTGATGGTCATCTGTACCAGAGTCTTTCTGCCACTACTGCCTGAACCAGCATTTCTCAGTTATGGTGCCATGCCACCCTGAGGTGCCGTTTGGGCTTGTTAGGGGTGCCACGCTGTATCCTGTAATTATCCACCTCATGAGTTTCCGTTGTGCAGGCCGGCTGGCCACCAGTACCATGTAAATCCATTAAGCTATTTTAGGGTGGGCGGTATTAAGGGCTGCCCCAGCATTTAGAAAGGGGTGGAAGTCTGCTTCCATCTATACCCATTTAGCCTATTGCCATAGCCACTCTCTGGTGAAGATTGGAAGGAAGGTCTCGAGGTAAAGGGGCTGAGAACTTTAATGTGAATGGAGAGACTGTAAGGAATTCTGAATTAACAAGGGGGTGCTGAGAACGCTGATGAGAATGGAGGGAGGGGGACTTAGGACTGTAATGTGAAAGGAGGGGGCTTATGAGACCGGGTACCTCCTATTTTAGATGGTTGTGCCTCCAAGATTTTACGTGGTTTTATAGGGTACCATGACTGTATAAAGTATGAGAAACACTTGCCTGGACCTCCTGGTGATTCCAAAATATGTAACTGGGCAGCGCTCAGTTTTGTTGAAACTTTCTGAAATACATTTATATTTTGCATTGTTGCATTTGAAAAGAAAGTAATCTGCAGCTAAAGAAGCAAAGAGCTGTAACAAATTGTGGTCTCCACTGATTCCAGAAGGTTGCCAAGAGTCTGTTGACATAACCAAGGCCCCACCTGTCTGTGCCATAGACATTGATCCATTATAAACTATATATAGTATATCTAAGACGGCCTTCTATGATCTGCCTGTCTGCACCTACCGCCATCAGTTGGCAAGTGCACCAACATGAAAGCTTGGCATGACCTTTTTTAGAAGAGGTGGTGGTAGATATGAGTGGTGCCAGCAGATACTACCATTGGGGACCTCCTTTGGTCAGAAAGCGTAGACATAATAAGCAACTTTAATCCTCCATCCCCAAAGACTTGTGCACATGAATTCTTTATTCAGGGATCCTTTCTCACTATTCTGAAGGCAGCTCCACCAGTATGTATGTACAGTATGTGTCAGGTGGATGGTGCTTCGGTTGGCACATGAGTTTGGACCGCCAACCATTTCGGGAGCCAGGGTGCCTTGGCTATGTAAAGAAACCTGTTAAATCAGAATTTGCAGAGTGGATTTCATCGGCAGGAAGCATTGTGTGAGTGCGAGGAGGCGTGAGCGCTTCCCGTCTGATGTGTGAAGAGAGTGATGTCACCATGTGGTTTGGGGGAGCTGCGAAGGGGGGGTGTAGAAGTTGGCAAGGTAACAATATCCGGGGTTACCAGAAGCCGTTGGCTCACTTATAACACATGGCTTTCATTAGAAAACCTCTGGGCCGCTCTCCCAGTGAGACACTGCTTCCAGCTGAAGGCTTCCTAGTCTAGCTGGCTGGTGAGACCTCCGAGTCAAAATATTAACCCTGTGGTGACCTCTAGGGGGCGATTAGTGAGTCTGATTTCATTAAAAGAAAAATAAAAAATCGAGTGTATCATGTTATCTTCAGCAAGCAGAGCCCACTACCCATCATGGGAGGATAGCACGAATTACTATATCTGGGTTCCACAGGTAGAAAATTAAAAAAAACTTTTTTTTTGGTGTTTATATAAAACATAACGTTGGTTCAATTTCTGGGCTGACACCATTGTATCTCGCCAGTAGGTTCTGGCCGACCCATGCATGTCATCGACCTGGATGCTGAGGAAGAACGGAGCCGATTATGCGATGAGAGGCTGGGTATCCCGGGAAGAGACCTCCTAATGCAGTAAGTGTTCTTAGACACGAAGATTGATGGTTCCGGAAGCAGCGGTGATGAATTCTGATTGGCTGTAATAGGTTGCTGCTCTCCGCAGGTCACAAAGGTCACAAAGGTTGCTTACTTGCCCTGCTGTTGCCCCAAACCCGCAGCTCAGCTGGCAAGTGTGATGGCGAGCAATGGGTGGTGAAGAGGGTCTACATGCCCTTGTCCAAACTGCAGGACACCTGCCCATGGCACAGATGCATGAATGGAATAGCTACTCTGTTCCTGGGTTATGGTCAACGCTCATACTGGTTGCATTGCTTCCAAATATTATTGGCTCTTACCAAAGTGTGGCTATAGTCCTGACTACCTACCTTGTTTGTGCTGCACTAATTTTGTCTCCTTCATTTTAGGGAAAACAAGGACCTGGTGGAATTTGCCAGGATTCATCCTTCTGGTGGCTGTCCGGGAGACCTAACGCCTCATCTTATGATAGCGGGAGGTGCAAGCCAACTAGGAGCCGATCCCACACAACACACGCATCCCACCCACCCGCACTGGCTGCCCAGAACAAGGAGCCCCTCCATCTGGATGGGCGGACATTCTTATGGTAAGCATGGTTGGTCTTCAGAATGATGGGGTCTTGCGTAGTTTCTTTTCCTTAATGGCAGCCCAGGATTCCTTCTTTTTAAAAGACACTGCCCCTGTGGGTTGTTTATTTATAAATTTATTTTCATATTCTAGTGTTATGTTTCTATAAACTTTGCCAAAAATAAAGTTTGATTATTGGTGTGACTTGTGGCCTAAGATATCCACCTAACGACACTTCAGCATCGGTCTTCCTACTCCCTTCATTCCTCCTGCTTCTCCCAAAGCTACCTCCTCCTTGCTACAAACATTAAGCTACACTTAGTTTCCTCACTCTTCCCTGCCTGACATCCCCTAAAGAGAACCTGTACTACTACTTGCAAAAGTCTTGCCCAAGAGTAATCATGGCAAGATGGTGGTTTCCTTCATTAGCTGCTTCTGTGCCCTTCTCTGACTTAGTTTGTTACTAGGGCTTGACTATCCCTGACATCATGATCAAGCTTTGCCAACTGCTGTTTCCATTTTCTTTTTCTTACTGGAGCCTGACTATCCTTGACGTTGTGACCAAGCTGCGCCAACTGCCATTTCCAGTTCCTCCTTTTTGGGGGCCTGCCAATCCATGACGACATGAGCAAGCTGTGCCAACAGCCATTTTTAATTCAATCCTATTTTATTGAAAGAAACCAGGTGGAAAATGCAGTCAACATAGTGAATATCACCAACAGTAGTAATTGAGGACAATACAACATATATGTATAGGGAGGTTACAAAAACATAGTATTGTATCGTATTCATTATATGTATTAGAAAACAGCAGTTAGAGCAACAAATTGAGGCATAACATGGTGAATTACAAGACCCTCCCATTTCAAAAGAGAATATTATATGTAAACTTCATGTATTACTACATCCAGCCTTATTCTAAAAACCCGTTATGCTGTAGAGAAGTGGGTGGTAAGAATCCTATTTTGTATCGGGAGTAAGTGCCAACAGCCATTTTTAATGTATCCTCCTTACTGGTGCCTGGCTATCCCTGACGACATGACCAAGCTGTGCCAACTGCCATTTCCACTTTCTTTTTTTTCTTACTGGGGCTTGACTATCCCTAATATGACCAAGCTGTGCCAACTGCCATTTCCAATTTATCCTCCTTACTGGGGCCTGACTATCCCTGACAACATGACTAAGCTTTGCCAACTGCCATTTCCATTTTCTTTTTTTCTTTTTTTTTACTGGGGCGTGACTATCCCTAAAGATATGACCAAACTGTGCAAACTGCTATTTCCAGTTTATCCTTCTTACTGGGGCCTGACTATCCCTGACGACAGGACCAAGCTGTGCCAACTGCCATTTCTAGTCCAATGAGATTGCATTGACTGGCAGGCATGAAAAGCTATGAACGCATTTTAGAAACACTGCTGGGAAGCGCACATAGCTCTGCCCTAATCATTCATGCTCTATGCCGTAGACTGCCCGCATGGGTCCTTTTAAAGACTACCACTTTATCTCCAAAGAGCCTTGCCATTGATTTGCTGAACATCGTTATCCGCTCTTGTTTGCAAGGGCTGTAAATAAATAGTATTTGTAGTCTTCGTGTTTTGAAACTGTAATTGATGTGCCCCCCCAGGTATTAGTCACCCTGCTCTGCACCAGAATCTGCCCCCCGGATTCCCCCCTTCCATGTCTAGTGCCATGCAACCAGTGTTCCCCTTATCGCAAGAACCTCCTGCCCAGCTGGTAATACTACCTCCAGAGCCCTCTCCCCATCCTGCTCCGCACTCCCTTGGTAAGTGGCAGCACCTTTTCATCATTCTCTTTTTTGAAAGAGTATGTATAATGTGTATTGGTATTTTTCTATGAAAGTGTATTTGTACCCAAAACCATAAATACTGTATAATATATACTGACGCTTACTGGTCCTTGGATGTGGTGGTTGCATTTGTTTTCTTTTTTTCAGGCTTTTTTTTTCCTCTTTTTATATGTACCTGGTGATCCTGCACAGGAAACTCTTTCCAATCCTTTGTGGCTACACTCCTTTTCTCCATATGGAGGAGAGCCATGGCTGGACTGCAAAGAGGGGTCCGCTTTGTTCTTCTCCATTACATGGGGTATTGATGGGACCTGTAGTTTACAAAAGACATTGTTCATGTTGTCTATTCTGCATTTCTGGCAGGATCAACAGATTATTGCTAAAAATGTTCATAGCCTGAAAAAAGAGAACAAATGCAGCCAACACATCTAAGGACTGGTAAGCTGCAATATATGAGGGTTCTTTGAAAAGTTTCTGTACTACTACTTTTTTTTTTTTAACTTTAACCCATTCACAATCTTCACAAATCTTATTGCCTAAGCTCAATTTTGAAACTTTGACATGTGTTCGTAAACCTGTACGTATCACCACAACTACTTTGTGCATCCAGGTGGGTTATACCTTGTTTCTCTCAGAAACAAGGTATAACCCACTTTTTATATACGAAAAACTGGCCCAAAATGTGTGTGTATATATATGTAGAGCGCTATATCTCTATCTCTATCTCCTCTATCTCTATCTCCTCTATCTCTATCTCCTCTATCTCTATCTCCTCTATCTCTATCTCCTCTATCTCTATCATCTCTATCTCTATCATCTCTATCTCTATCTCTATCTCTATCTCTATCTCTATCATCTCAATCTCTATCATCTATCATCTCAATCTCTATCATCTCTATCTCTATCATCTCTATCTCTATCATCTCTATCTCTATCATCTCTATCTCTATCATCTCTATCTCTATCATCTCTATCTCTATCATCTCTATCTCTATCATCTCTATCTCTATCATCTCTATCTCTATCATCTCTATCTCTATCATCTCTATCTCTATCATCTCTATCTCTATCATCTCTATCTCTATCATCTCTATCTCTATCATCTCTATCTCTATCATCTCTATCTCTATCATCTCTATCTCTATCATCTCTATCTCTTAGAGAGAGCTGAAATAACCAGATAAGCCTCCTGAAGGTTGTATATAGAGGGACAGTTACTTTCCACTGAAAAAAAGAGGAGGAAAATGTTACAAAAATAGTCACCTTCACACCTCGGCTTCTGGAATCTATTTGTAGGTGACGGTGACATCACTGGGCCTTCTTCTGGGCTCCTGGAAAAGCTGAGGGATCACATGAGGAGTTGCTCTAGTACCCCATGGGAGGGACTTCTCGAAGCATTTGGACTCCCTAGCTTTTCCTGGATCCACGGGACTTCAGCCAATTGGCTGCAGTCAATGTTTGGCCCAGAATTTTCCACCCGGTTCCTTCGATTTCAGGATTTGAGCTGTGTATGGCCAGCATAGGAAAAGTCCCAGTGATGTCACCCTTGCCTTGGTGAAGCTGAGGTTGTAAGGTGAGTTGGGTTTTTTTTTTTTGTTGGTTTTTTATTTTTTTGCTTTGCCATCTTCTATTATTGGTGGTGTTGGGGCCACCAAAGAACTGATCCTTGCGTTGTCTAAAATAAGCTGATTGTGTTTAAAACAAAAAAAAACTAAAAAGTGTCCAATTTTAATACAAGTCATCTGCAGCAAAATTTTCAGCAAAATAGAAATGAAATATAAAGACTTACTGGTAAAAAAAATTTAAAGTGAAGTAGTAAACTTTTTTTTTGTGTGCATTTGGTTGTCCTCAGCTGATGTCATGGATCAGGCATCTCTATGGCCACCTATGTACCCTGGCCGAGCACCCACCTCACACCTCCAGCACCCCGGACAGCTACCGGTCTACTCGCGAACGCAGTTTTTAAGGCAACAGGAGCTGTACGCCCTGCAACAACAGAGGGCAGCGCAGGCTCTAGAACTTCAGAGGCAAACCCACCTTCAGGTAGGTCAAGTTGAGGGTCATGACTTGAGCCCCCTTTGAGTTGATGGGAGACTGTTCCAACTTCTGTTCTTGTTCTCCCTTAGCGGAAGCCTGAGGACCACCTACCAGAAACTGAAGACCCTCCAGAAAAGGCCATGAAGCCGCACAGCAAAGCAGACGCCTTAAACGTTTCAAAGATGCCACCCAGCCTGCTACTGCCACCCCCTTCTGCACCCGCCCCACCCAAACTGTCCCCTTGCTCCCACTCGCCCATCCTACGGCCTCCGTCCAAATGCCCGACTCCCCGGCCACTGGCCCAATGCACTTTACCGGCCTGCCCAGACGGCAGCTCCGCCTTGGTGCCCAGCTCTCCGGCTGTCAGTCCTGTCCCCGTTCAAAGCTCCAAAGGGAAAGAGGGAGAGGACAGGAGGGGAGAGGGGCAACCCCCCAGAGACTATCCCAAATCACTGGAACCAGGTAGGTACCCAGTATTTTATGTGTTGGGGATTATTAAGCAAAAAATCAAGCCAAAAAGGATTTATTTAATTTTTGATTGGGTGGGGAAAAGGTGGGAGGTTCTGGTGGTCCTTGCTGAAGACTGGCTGTGTGAAAGTCTAAACCCATATCTGACATCCGTCACACCAAGCATGGCTGTTAGAGGGGCCTGCCACCAGTAGCTACCTAAAGAATAGCTCTATCTCCTATACAGGGACTGTTCAGTAATGTACAGCCTCTCAGCCCATTAACCTCCATTGTTGGGGTGAGGGCTATATAAAAGTCTAAACCCTTATCTGATACCAGCTACACCAAGACTGGCACTGTACAAGCATACATAGAGTTAAAGAAGCATACATAGAGTTAGACTATAGATCACTATACAGGGACTGTTCATTAATTTACAGCCTCTTAACTTCCATTGGAGAGGTGAGGGCTGTGTTGGGGGGTTAAACCCTTATCGGATATCGGCCACACTGAGACTGGTTGTTAGATGATGGGCCTGCCATAAGTAACCACTAAAAGGAATAATGGGGCATTGTACAAGCACAGAGTCAAAAACGTCATCTCTATCTGGGGCCAGTTACAGCCCCCCAGCCTATTAACCTCCATTGGAGGGGTGAGGTTAATAATATAAGGTTAAAGACTATACATCCCTATACAGAGGCTGTTCAGTAATGTACAGCCTCTCAGCCCATTAACCTCCATTGTTGGGGTGAGGGCTATGTAAAAATCTAAACCCTTATCTTATACCAGATACACTGAGACTGGCACTGTACAAGCATACATGGAGTTAAAGATTGTACATCTCTATACAGGGACTGTTTACTAATTTACGGCCTCTTTGCTTCCATTGGGGAGGCAAGGGCTGTGTTAAGGGCTAAACCCTTATCTGATATCAGCCGCACTGAGATTGTTTCTTAAAAGATGGGCCTGCCATAAGTAACTACTAAAAGGAATAATGGAGCATTATACAAGCACAGAGTCAAAAAACGTAATCTTTATCCTCTCCAGGGCCTTTTACAGCCCACCAGCCTATTAACCTCCATTGGAGGAGTGAGGGCTGCCTAAAGATTTAAACCCTTATCTGATATCAGCTACACCAAGACTAGCTGTTAGAAGAGGGGCTTTCCATGAGTACCTACCTAAAGAAATAATGAACAAGCATAGAGTCAAAGACTTTTCATCTATATCCAGGGGCTGTTAAGTGATTTACAGAACTTCAGCCTATTAACCTCCATTGGAGGTGTGAGGGCTGTGTGACTGTTTAAAACCTCTGCCTGTTGGAAGAGGGACCTGTCACAAGTAACTACTTTAACTTTATGTATGCTTGTACAGTGCTTAATTGTGTAGTTACTTGTGGCCGACCCCTCTTCCAACAGCCAGCCTCAGTGTGACTGATTTCAAATAAGGGTTTAGGCCTTTACACAGCCCTCACCCTTTCAATGGAGGTTAATAGGCTGAAGGGCTGTAGATCACTTAAGTCTATTGATAGAAATGTAAAGTCTTTAACCCTATGCGTGTGTGTACTGTGCTTCATTATTTTTTTAGTTAGTTACTAATGGCATGCCCCCTTTCCAACAGCCAGCCTAGGTGTGTCTGATATCAGATAAGGATTTAGACTTACACAGCCCTCACCCCCCTCTGATGGAAGTTAATAGGCTGAAGGGCTATGTGTAAGACTTTCCAGCCATAACCATGGACTGTTAAGTGATTTAGAGACCATCAATCTATTAACCTCCACTGGAGGAGTGAGGGCTGTGTAATGGTTTAAACCTTTATTTGATATCAGCCACACCAATCTGGGTGTTAGAAGAGGGGGTCTGCTACATGTAACTACTTAAGCTCTATGTATGCGTGTACTGTGCTCCATTATTTAGGTAGTTACTCATGACTGGCTCTTCTTCTAACAGCCATCCTCGGCATGTGTGTGATATCAGATAAGGGTTTAGACTTTTACACAGCCCTCACCCCTCTTATGGCGGTTAATAGAATGAAGGGCAATGTTTAAGACTTTCCATCTATATCCAGGGTCTTGTAAGTGATTTACAGACCCTCTGCCTTTTAACCTTCATTGGAGGAGTGAGGGCTATGTAATGGTTTAATCCCTTTTCTGATATCGGCCACAACAATCTGGCTGTTAGAAGAGGGGTCCGCCACAAGTAGCTACCTAAACCAAAAAATGTATCTCCATTTCTAAACCGTCAATCCATGTCGGCCGTGCTCATTCCATTTATGGACTCAGGCCGGACGAAGCCCTCAGTTCTCCTGGATTTTGTATAGTAAGCGAAATAAAATACAATCTGTTACTGGAAAGATGTGAACGACTCCTTGGCTGCGCGGCTGAAGCCTAATTTGTAGCCTTCTGCAGTAAAGAGGTTAACAGTGGCTTCAAAGACGGGGGAAAAAAAAAAAGGAAAACTTCACAGGCGAGCCGGGAGGGGGAGGGTGGGGCAAGAACCCGCCATCCCATTAAACGGATTGCACAGTGCTATTGATTGCCTTTTAAATTAAAAACATATTTGCATGCCGCAAGGCCAATTTGTCACCACGTCTTCTCTCCGCGTATGCTTGGAAATCTGTTCTGTTCCTCTGTAGGTCCTGCCAGCTTTCGGCTGAATCATTGCAGCCGCTTTCTAGCGCCATCAAACACTTATGGAGTTAAAATTAGACTTCCACAGTCCCTGACGTCCATGTTCTGGGAAGCGGCATGACTGGGTGTTTTTCAGGGTTATTTTGGCGGCTGTGGCCACGCTGTGTTGGACTGGGATCACAGAACGGGAATTTCCTCATAAAGAGAATGGACCCTCCTGGGTAAAATGGGCTTTTTATACGTAAGCATCCAAGGCCAGAGAGCCTCCTGCTGCCCATTGCAGCCAATCAGATTTTCACATTCTTGTTTCCGGTGTTGCATGAAGGGGCAACCAGACCTTAAGCGTTTTAAAGACACATCGGGCCTCATTCAGAAGTCTGAGGGCTCAAAGCAACCAGATAGTCTCGTTGACTTTAGCAACCAGTGAATGCCTCATTCACATTCCTAATCCAACGCCAAGAACCCTAAATGGCTAACAAAACCTGGTCTTGTTGCCCCTAGCAACCAGTGAGAGTATGTCACTCACATTACTAGTCCAACACCAAGAACCTTAAATGGTCAACAAAACCTGGTCTTGTTGCCCCTAGCAACCAGTGAGAGTATGTCACTCACATTCCTAGTCCAACACCAAGAACCTTAAATGGCCTACACAACCTTTCTTTGATGTTGGGCCACATGCCTGAGGCAAGATTTATTCTTGTGCCTGTAGTAGCCAGCCCATTTCTAGAATGCAATGGAAGGTTGAGTGGAAAGTGGGTAAAACTGTTTTTACCTCAGACACCTGCCCATTGTGGTTCATTTGTGAAACCCAAAGGTCAATTAGAACCCGATACCCCAAGTAACTGGCCACAGCTGCATTAGGTCAACCGCTGCCTTGGTTTTTGTAGATCGGACCAACAAAAAGATAGAAATTTTAATGTCTATCGTCAATGGTTACTCCACTGTAAACATGGAGAGCAACTTATGGATTGGTTGCTATGGGCAATGACGGGAGATCTCTCCCTTGTTGGTGCTGTTATAAGTCAGCATGGCATTCTGGAGCAGGCATTACTCAGGGCTTGGCCCAAGGGTGGATATGATCTTCATTTGGCCATGTTGTCAAGACGGTGGAAGAAGGTAGGACTTTTAATGTCTACCCTAGATAATCCTGTACTTCACTGGAAGCATAGGAAGTAGTAGAAAGCCTAAGGTTTAAAGTCAACGTGATGTGCTTAAGTAGTCCTTGCACGGGGCTAGGCCCCAAGGACAGAGATGCTCTTCATTTAGCCATACTGTCAAGATCATGGATGAAAATAGGACTTTTAATGTCTACCCTCGACGGTCCTGTACTCCACTGGGAACAGGGAGAGCAGTTTTTGAATTGGTTTCTATGGGCAACAACAAGTGATCTTTCCCTTGTTGGAGCCCAAAATTGTAAGTCATTAAGATGTATTTGAGTAGTCCATGCATGGGGCTAGGCCCCAAGGACAGAGATACTCATGATTTGGCCATATTGTCAAGAGGGTGGAAGAAGATGGGACTTTTTTAACATCTACCGTCAATTGTACTGGAAACATGGAAAACTGATTTTCAATTGGTTGATATAGGTGACTAAGGATGTCTCCCTCTTAGGTGCTGTGGGAATCCAAGGTTCTAAGTCACTGTGGTCTGCTTAAGCAGTCCTTGCCCAGGGGTAGGCCTGAGGAACATATATGCTCTTTGTTTGGCCATAGTGACAAGAGGGTGGAAGAAGATAGGACTTTAATGTCTACCATCAGTCGTCCTGCACTCCACTGGGAACGCAGAGAGCGATTTTTGTATTGGTTTCTATGGGCAACAATAAGGGACCTTTCCTTTTTGTTGGAGCCCAAGTTTGTAGGTCAATGCGTTGTCCTTGAGTAGCCCTTGCATGGGGGCTAGGCCCCAAGGACAGAGATGCTCTTTATGTGGCCATGCTGAGAAGAGGGTGGAAGAAAGAGTATTTTGGATTGGTTACTATGGGCAACAACACGGACTCTTTCACTTGTTACTGCTGTTGGCGCCCAAGTTTATAAGTCAACGTGGTCTCCTTGAGCAGTCCTTGCACGGGCCCGAGGACGGATATGCTCTTCATTTGGCCATGCTGTCAAGAGGGTGGAAGAAGGCCATTAATAACCCTCTGACGACGGGTGGATTGGGGTGGGGGGGGTTGCGCTGGCAATGCGGGGCACCTTCAGAGCCTTTTACGAAAGAGCGAGATGCCATTTATTTCCCGCTCCTTAGTCTGTGTCAGCTGCATAAACACCCAGAAAACAGCCAGGGTAATGAATCCCACAGCCGGCATCCATCTTCACAACTTGTCTAATCCATCCAGCCCCCTTCTGTCCATCCATCTTCTCCATCTTCAATCACTCGCCCTCCCTTTCATGCAGTCTTCAGTTCATTTATCTAAGGCTTCCACAGTTCTGCGCTCCTTTTATCATTCTCTTTTCTCCAACTGCATTCCTCATTGTCTGTCCTTCCTATGTTACAGCCCCCCACCAGGGAATGGCATGCTTGTCGCCTGGTCAAGGCGGAGGCCCAGTCGTGGTGGAGAATGCTGGATGGTTCTGAGACTAACCTTGGGCCTTCGTAGTCGTGAAAACCAAACCCTGGCCAAAAGACTCCTAGGCTGCCAACCCTGACCTCTGTCCCAGAATGCCATGGCTTTGGTGTCCTCCAAGTCATTGACCCTGGGATGTAAGCAGTAAAGGGTCAGCAACTGATTATATTGAAGCCAACGATGGGCCTCTGCAGTTGTTAATACTGGAGAGGAGCTAAAGGTTTAAATTGGCCAATTCAGTGATTTTAACAACTGCAGTGGCCTTTGAAAAATGTAAATATCCTTGCTGTCATTGGCTTCAATATAATCAGTTGCTGACCTTTTACTGCTGCAATTACGTCCCGTGGTCAATGGCATGGAGGACACCAAAGCCATGGATTTTCATGGCATTTTGAGACAGAGTTCAAGGTTGGCGGCCTAGACGTCTTTTTGCCTGGGTTTCATTTTCATGACTACGAAGGCCCAAGTTCAGTCCCAGAACTGCGTAGAGTTCTCCACCACAGCAAGGCCACCTCCTTGACCAGGAAAGGAGCAACGAGAGAGGGAGTTGGTCACCTATACATAACTTCTAATGGCACTCAATACTGGAGAGGAGCTAAAGGTTTAAATTGGCCAATTCAGTGATTTTTGAGTGCCCCTAGAAATTATGTGTAAGTGACCAATTCCCTCTCTTGTTGATCCTTTCCTGGTCAAGGTGGTGGCCTGGCTGTGGTGAACTCTGCGTGGTTCTGGGGCTGACCTTTTTGGCCTTTTCATTCATAAAAATGAAATTCTGGCTAAAAGATGTCTAGGCAGCCAACCCTGACGTCTGTCCCAGAATGCCATGTTTAATCCATGACTTTGGTGTCTTCCAAGCTGCTAACCCCAAAATGTAGCTGCGGCTGTTAAGTCTTTGGTTTTGAGTCAGTGACTGAAAGTTTTCAAACCAATGACAGCCAGTAAACCAGCATTGTCTGGCCTCGGCAGATGTTCAGATCATTAGAATTGGCCAATTAAATCTTTGTTCTTCTCCAGTGTTGAGCTCCCTTACAAGTTACATGTTCATGACCAACGTTGGCACAGGTAGGTGTGACGATAGGCATAGGAGCAGCTCCCATTTGACTTGACTAAGAGTTTTCTTAAAGAACTCCAGTTTAACTTAAAATCCAAAGAGGGGGTTCTTTGAAAATGGGGTCCCCCGTGTCCCTGATAAATTTTTTTTTTTGGTCATACCAAAATGTTTGCATGATCATAACAGGATTGGAGGGGAATCTAATAGGGGAGATCTGAGAGAAAACTCTGTCTCGCTTTGGAGAGATTTAGGTTTACTTCCTGTTCTGTCTCCAACTCAAAAAGTGAAGGGAAAACACGGCAATGGGGACACAGCCAGCCAAAAAAAAGTAAGGCTATAGATACATTTTAATCTGATCCCCAAGATGATAAATTTATCGGCCATGTGTCATCTTTTGGAATCCCGGTGAGCTTTGTGTATTTCTTCCAGATCTGTGCAGTAATCCAGTGTGAGACTTCCTGTAATAAAGACCGCTCACTGCTGCTTTCTCTCCTTGTGCAGGGGGACTGATCTGGTCTCCGCCCCTCCTGTAGTGGGTGGAGGCTGGTGGGGGGCCCTCCCACAGCCTTGCTGTCTCTGCCTTCTCCTATAGTGGGTGGAGCCTGATGGGCCCCTCCCACAGCTCTGCTCTCTCTCTCCTTGTGCAGGGTGACTGGTCTTCTGTCCACCCCCTCCTGTAGTTTTCTATAGTGGGTGGAGCCTGTTGGTGCCCCTCCAACAGCTTTTTACTCTGCACAGGTAATGTACAGCACAGTCACTGCTTCTTTTACAAGGTAATATCTGGGTATGTAAAGGCATTTGGTGCACACGGAGTAGATTTTACGTCCTTTTATGGCTATTGCAGAAAATATTTTGATAACATTTTTGTTGTACATGGGCCTAAAATAAATTAAAAAAACAACTAATTTAAAGTAACGTTTATTCTTATAAGGAGAATCTTATTGACTTCCCCCTTTTTTTTTTTTCTGCAGATCTGCCTCCTGGATACACCTATCCAGATGTCGTCCAGTCCTATACCTCTCCGTCTCCCCACCACGTGCACTCCGCAGACCCCGCTGACACCGAAACTATGCAAACGGCATCCACGGCGGCGGAACCCGAGCAGTCCAGGACGTTTACACCCTCTAAAAAATCCCCCTGCAGCACCCCCGCCGCGGAGGAGCCGCTGGAGGCCAGCGAAGAGCTGCCTCGTTTAGGGGAGACGGACCTGAGCGAGTTATGTAGCCAAGAAGCCCCCAAGTCCCCGGACTGCGGCGAAGCCGCCATTGGCGAGAGCCTGGACCAGCCTAAGGAGGACACAAAGGCGGAGGAAGAAGCGGAACCTGAGAACACCTTGGTGGAGGAGGCGAGGGAACCCGACGACGGTTGTGGTTTTCAGGACCTGTCGGCGGAAGAGTTGCCAAATATTTCGGAGGGTTCACCCGCCGCCCCCATCGCCACCCCCGTTGCTGCGGAGGAGGAAGAGGTGAAGCAGGATGAGGTGGATCAGGCTTTGTTGCAGGACGTGGCGGAACATTTGGAGGCAGGAGAACCTCAGGTGGAAGAGGAGGAGCTGTTCACATCATCTGCACCTTGTTCACCGGAGGTCGCCGACCACCAGGAGGCCGCCGACCACCAGGAGGCCCTTTATAGCCTGGAAACCCTCATAGCTGCCAGTATCTCCCTGGGGGATCTGCCCTCCGAGGAGGACATGGGCTCCTTCCTTCCTGCCCAAATGTCGTTCTTACCCTCCAGCTCAGGGATCCATGGGATTGCTCTACTCAGCGAGCTCGCAGACCTGGCTCTGCAGGACCAGATGAAAGATACGAAAGGTAAGACCCCCGGCCTCTGGCTTTTTTAAATAATTTTGCATGCTAATTACACAGAAGCTGAAGCTCCTCGGAAATGTTAAATGGAGTTAGATACAGGCATGGACAGCAGGCAAGAGAATGGTCAGGATACAGGCAGAGGTCAGCAACACTGGAGCAAGCGGAGTCCAGAGACAAGCCGAGGTCAGAGCCGGTAGCGTTCAGTGGTGGGCAGGACAAGCCGGGTCACAGCGGTCAGGAACAGAGGAAGAGCTGTAAAGCAGACAACTGCTGCACTTAGTCCATTTAGCTCCAGTATCCGCAGTGGGGAGCGCGCATGCATGCTATGCCCAACAAAATTGGCACCCGTGGGCTTGCGCATCTGTCTGCGCCTTGAGCCTTCATCTGCACTACGCCCAGTGTTTTCCTGACACAAGGAAACTGGCACTGGACTTCAGCTGTGCCCATCAGTTGCTTGATTACATCCTATCAGACCTTCTTCTGGAACAGTAATCAAGCAACAGATCGGCACGGCTTCGTTCTGCACCATTCAAGGACCAACATGCACATCTAAAGGGATGCCAGGGATGTGTCCTGCATGGATGCAGAAATAGGATGAAACAATTGAGATTTTAAACTAAAAGCATGTGTGATTTCATTTTTTATGATTTTTCTTTTTTTGTTCATTACCTGGGGGGGGCTAAATATCTGTAAATTGTTAAATATGCTGTTGTGGGGGCAGGGCGGAGGCAGATGGAAGTCGTCTGGTGGGAACCACAAAGCTTTTAATCAGTGTGAGAGTGAGTGGTGACCCCCCCCCCCCCCAGTCTGTGATGTGGTTGGTTGGGTGCCCAGTCACTGGGGGGGGGGATATGGGGGAGCCCCCAGCCTTGTGTAAGCTGGGAAGGAAGGCACATAATTCAATGTAATGCTTTGCCTTGCAGGAGCTACGCACAGGATTGGTTAAAGCCGTATTAAATCCAAAATCAAACATTTATTATATTGCAGCTTTCCGATTCTTAGATGTTGCTGCATTAGTTTTCTTTTTTAGGCTTTTTTTTTTTCTTTTTTTTTCGCCTGTTAGATTTTCGCCATCTAACACTCCCAACCCCCACCCCTCCCCCTCAGACTGACAATGCTGCTGTCCAAAGGTGCCGCCTGTGCTCCTTCCTCCAGAGTGGGGGAGGTGCTCTAATACAGGGGGCGTGTTACTGGCCAGATTGCCAGGTGAGAGCGGGGGGGGGGGGGGGGAGCCTAAAAAAAAGAAAACTAAAGCAGCCGCCACATCTAATGATTGGTAAGCTGTGTTACGTTTCTGGGGTTTAATATCACTTTGCACTTTGTTAATTAAATGTTTTTTAACCGGTTTAAGTACCGGAGTGTGATTTGATATCAGCCAATTGCAGTCTATTGTACAGCGGAGCTCAGGGAAGGGGGAGGGACAAGGAACCAATCGCAGGTGCTGTGCGAGGACCATAATGATAGGAGACGAGAGCAGAGTGACAGAGATGAGCTCTTCAGTGATCTGCTTCTCTTTCCATTGTCCAGTCACAGGGCGGGGAGGGGACCTGTAAGTGAAAGTGAAACGGCAGCAGAGAAAATCAGGTCTCCAATCTGGCCAGGCAGAACTGGATTTTGGCAAGTAAAAACCTTTTGAAATACAGGATGTATTTCATCTGTGTGTTGATTTGTATCATTGAATACGAATTCCCTTCCCATTTTTTTTTTTTTTTTTTTTTAAGCAACTGTCCTGGAAGCCATTGTTGACAATGGGCCATCCCTCCCTTACCTACAGATAAAAGGGGCGAGTGCTCTCTGCATGTGTGTCCCAACCCCCCCCCCCAACAAGCTCCAGAGATCTCTATTCCTGGGTGGGGAATATGGAGGAGAATTGTACTTCCTGAGCTCATTAGAGATGGGAGGAGGAGGAGGAGAAGGAGAGGGCGGTGTGATGAGAGCTTCTAAGAGGCAGAGAGCTCTTTGCACTTCATTCCCCAGAAATGAATATTACCGCTCCCCCCCCCCTCCCCCAAGGGGGTACTCCACACAAACACTGCAGCCTGGCCTCTAATATGGCCTCTAAGTGCAGAGTGCCACTTCATCACAGCCACTAATGTTCCACGGGGACAGACCCCCCCCCCCCCCCCCATAATACCCAGCAAAGCCCATCCAGAGCACCTCCTATAGCGGGAGGATGCCATTCGCTTCCTTATACTGGTCACATTGTGAAGGAGTTTTATAATCTAGTGTTAGATATATATATCTATATATCTCTCTCTATCTATCTCTCTCTCTCTCTCTCTATCTATGGTGTCCGTTTATGAAGCAGTGATCAGCGGTGATCCCGAGGATCGCCGCTGATCACAGTCCATAAACAGTTTATGAAGCAGTGATAATCGGGGGAGAACATGTTTGAACTTGTTCTCCCGCCGATTATCTCTACACAGGGAGAATACTCATAGATGACACAGAAATGGCCAGTTTATGAAGCGGTGATCTCACCGCTTCACTGGCGATCTGAGTCAGAATTCACACTCCCAGGTTCACCAGCTCAGAGGTGGTGAATCGGGGAGTGAAGAGGAAATCTGGGGGGATCTGAGGGGGAAGGAGGAAGTTTTTTAACTTCCTTATGCCTGGTTCAGACCCCCCAACACTGTAAGCATGTCCCCCTGTCATATTTATGTGTATACATATATATACATATATACATATAATGTGTATATGTATATATATATCATGTGTGTGTATATACATGTATATATAATGTGTGTATACATATGTGTATAATGTAGGGGGACTCTTTATTTTACTAACATTAATCCACGCCGTTGAGCGGTGATAATTTATCACTGCTTAATAAACTGACATCTGGTGCTGTAATCTCGTAAAGTCTCACGAGATTCCAGTATCAGGGGCCGCTCTCCACTGTTTGAAGCATTTGTAGATCGCTTCACTCCTCCAAAGGTGAAGCGATCTACACTGCTTCATAAACTGGCACACAGAGGAGAAAAATCTTCACTGTGAATGCCGGAGAACGAAGCAGTGAATAGATTTCACTGCTTCATAAACGGACACCTATATCTATATATAATCTCTATCTCTGTATACCATG